>SNQJ01S0062301.1:213-15987 GCA_010110895.2 Picea sitchensis
AAAGAAACCTCTTTTAAAAAGTCCTTTATTCTAATCTAGAAACTTCTTGACAGGATAAAGACGTCCGAGTGGGTTAAATGGAAACCCCATCGAGGCTATGGATGCCTGCTAGTAGCATTGGCCATGCCAACAGTATGGAATATTTTATCATAAAAATCATGACTTGCTGATCTTTAAGACTGTTATTGGTTTGCATATTTTAAAACATAGCTGGAAAAGATGGTAAATGTTGATGTTGGTACGATTTTCTGGTTGTTGTTTTTGAGTTGAAATTTTTCTTTGTTGTCCTGATCTGAATTCATTTCTTTTGACAGAGATAACTTCTTCTCCCAGTGTGTCGCCATTGTTGGCAGCCAATTCATTTTTTTTTAATTACCCTAAAAAAAGCTGCCTACACCTATTGTCTTCTAAACGACAAATCATCGTCACATTTTTCAACCAGACATTTTTTTCATTTCTTGCGACAATTGCAACCTGATTTCGATTCAATTTTCACAACTGAAAGTGTGAAAACTCTTCCATTGTTGTTTAGACTGTCATAGTCTTTTATTGATTTTCCGAAAGACACTTTACCATTGGTTTATTGTATGACTACGAATGACTTTCAAAATATATCCATTCACTTTGATTGCGCAACATGATTTCTTTGGTAAAGTATTGAAAATGTTAAGTTATGAGTTATGTTTGATTTCATAAGGGTCATGATTGATTTTGGTTTCATATATGATACGATTCTTATTGTTTTGAGCTCTTAACTTATCGTTTTCATAAGGTCGTTGGTTGAAATGTTTTTACACTTTGATTATACTAAAAAACGCATGGGTCATATATCAATTTGGTTTCATATTTGAGTGGCAATGTTTTACACTTGTCACGTCGGTAAAACCTTTGGATGTCATGTTGGATCGAACTATACACTTGGCGCATGAATTTAAAATTTGGTTTTTTTTTTACGTTTGATCGATGACACGTTAATATGGTTATATACCGATGTGGGTTGGCCGATTAATATGTTTTAAACGCTATGATTGCTGATGAGAATGCACTTTACCTAGCCATTAATACACTGCATGGCGGTGGTAATCCCACCACCCTCGCACGCATTACATTGATTCATTCCCCTTTGAGTTGCTAAATTGGTATTTGATAGATTTTGGGCAATTTTTGTCTCTTCCAGGGTCGCTCTCACACCCTGAGTTGAATTTTATTGTTGGTTGAGTGTTCCCATTACCCACATGTTATATATTTATTTGAGCGATGGTTTATCTTGTTGTTGAGTGATTTCTTGATTGTTGGATTGAATTCTCCTTTCTTGGTTTGATTTAGCACTTGTCTAGATGTTTCTCTTGGACTAGTACAATTTTACATTCCCTTGGGAATCTAAATTAAATGCTCGGTCAAATTTACATTGTCTGGGTCATTTTTAAATGTTCCTGGGCATTTTAAAATGTTGTAGGGGGTTCTTAAATGTGCTTAGGCATTTTTAAATGTTCCTGGACATTTTTTAAATGTTGTCGATCATTTTTAGATGTTACTGGGAATTTTTAATAATTATTGGGACATTTTCCCAATTGTCTAGGTCAATCCCCACCTTCTTGGGCATTCTAATACATTGTTGTGCATTCAAAATAGTTTTGGAACTATTAAATTTATTGTTGTGTAGTTAAGTTAGGTGTTAAGTGATCAATTTGGGTTGGAAAATCATCACTTATGTGAAAATTCTGAGAGATAACCACATACATTGTTTTGCTAGAAGAGTTGAGTGTTTATCCATATGCTAACTACCAAGAGATGTGACGACTTTAGGCTCATTGTTGTTTAATTAATGAGAATCTACAACCATTCATGAAGAAGAAAACTATGTTTCTTATTTGAATTGTAGACATTTAATTAATGGAATCATGAAGGCGAATAATATTCATGTTTTTTTGGTTTTGTATGAATAAAAATATAATTGCAAAGTGGGTTGTTGGGTTGGTCTCACACAGAGGTAGGGGGGTTACTCCTTGAAAGGAATTTGTTCTAGCTTTGCAAAGCCAACTACAACAAAAAGAGATCCAAATTAGGCTTCTTGGAGAATAGTAGTCAAAGAACATCACGGGTATTATATTTTCCATTACAGAGTCATATGGATTATAATGTGTATGTTAAGTAAGTGAAATACCTTACAATCATCATAGGAAGTTAGAGAAGTACACATATTGGTGTGTAAGGAAGAGGACAGACACCTAGTGGCTTGTAGAGGATAGAGCACTCTATAAATCTTGAGGATAGAGCTGAGACACAAATGAGAAATATATTTTCACACAAGTTTTGTGTTGGTGAAATGAGTTGGATATAATTCCCTCGTTTATGAATCATATGGTATCAAACTAGTTCCATCCTTGACTGAGACACTACTTCTAGAACTGGGAACATAATATTGTAGAACCTAGCATGTGTAAATAAAGAATAGATAAGTTGGAATACTTGAGGGCCACCAATTCTTAGCTTTGAGAAGAGAAAAAGCACTTGAAAGAGAAGTTTAAGATGTTTAACCAGAGGGTGGAAAATATGGAGAAGCAAAAGGATACCTCTACCAAATTATTTCCATTTCTTAAGAAGAGGTTTAAAGAATGTCTTGACACCCTCAAAATGGTCATGACATATTGGGACAAGAAAAAATCACAATGAGAAGGTCGTCTAATCGGATAGTTGGAAATAAAACATGCTTACTCATATGTTGGAACAACTGCAACATGAGTTGGCAGAGAAGGAGGAGGCCTCAGAGAATCTCTAAGAAATTGTCCTCCAAGAGAACCGAGAAGTAAGGCCACCATCAATTTCCACTACATCAACCAACACCATGAACGAGATGATTTTGGTAATCTAACCATCCATATGCATTCCTCAATAGAAACTTGGTAAATTTTAGAAGAATACCAGGGGGTAATTGGATCTAAAATTTTAAGGAAAATGGGATATTATAGACAAGGGCTAGGAAGGAGGAGACAATACATCTTGAGCCCCATTATAGCTACACCAAAATCCAAGCATGAATTCTTAGGATTTGATGGGAGAAGTGAAATCCCATTACCATGAAGACCATTTTTGTGAAGGGAAAAGACATGCCAAAGTTGGCCTGCTCATCAAGAGAAGGAACAACCGTGGTAAGTGAAGGTGGAAGCCTACTACCACCTCAAAATTCTCATGGAAGATTGAAGGAGGGAAACAATGAGGAGAGTTTACAAACTCAAACTACACCTGCACTTAGAGAAAGTAGAAAACCAAGTAGAGAGAGGAAGAATAAGAAGAAGACCGGGGGGTCTACTTAAAAAAAAGCATTTCTTGTTTTTCATTGTTGCAAGAGGAGAGGTGATACCATAGAAACATTTTGGTACGCAAATACATGCTCACATTGTGGAAAGAAAGGCCATCTTGAGGAATATTGTTGGGAGAAGAAATCGACATGTCACAGGAAAAATTTCTTCCAAAGGAGGAATGGCAAGAAGGATTCTCCAATCCAATAAAAAACATAAAAAAACATGGAGAGGAGTATGTCAAGAAGTCCTTGAAACAACAATAATAAATGTTTCCACCATTGCAATTTGAGTGGTCACTGAGAAGAAAAGTGGTGGAGACTTAATCCAGAGCTTTACCCTAGAAACCGCACAACCAGGAGAAGGGTGTGGAGAGAGAATATTGAAGAAGATGAAGATACACGTGCATTTCCAATCCAAGAGACATAATTTTTCCAAGGAGATATAGAATCACATGAGAGAAACACAACAAACAAGAAGGAAAAAAGGTTGATGCTAAGAGTAGCCACAATCCAATTCTTGTTTCTTTAATTTCATCTGAAGAAACCCATATTGAAATTGTGTCGGATATTGCTGCATGGAGGTCAATGACCTTAGAGGAGTATTTGAAAACTCCATGGTGTTCTTGCAAGAATGTGAAGGAACTATAGAGTTGTTTCCATTCCAGAAACCAATCGATCCTAGATGAAGAAGGAAACCACACTTCCTTTCATAGGACTGATATGTGATGACAACATGATGGGATCACATCGAACAACAATAAGACCATCATTCGATTTGGATTCATGAATTCCAATATGGATTGTCTCAGAGGTAGAGAGGGAGATGGGAATGGATGTTGGGTCCAAAATTCATATTTGGATATTTCTCAAAGTTGAGAACCAGTGAGAATATTTCTGCATTATAGGAACAAGAGATCAAGAACCTGAGCCACATCCATAGCCGAGGACCATATTTAGTAGCAAGATCCATGAGTGAGAGCCAAACTTAGAGCTATATCTAGGATCTAGCATTGTAACCACATTCCATAGAAATAGACAACACAGATCCAAATTTGTTTCCATGAGCTTTTGGAGACCAAAAAGCCTCTCAATGGGGAGGTGTGATCTAAAATGGATCTGACCCAATAATGGATAAGACTCGATTTCTACAAGACAACATGAAAAATAAATAAATTTATGCAAGTTATGTAAAAAAATGCAAGTGTATGTAAAATTTCAGACCCCAACCCAGTTTCAGTGTCGTTGATTTTTTCAGCCAATGTTTAATGCCCAAACCCGGAATTTTAATAGCCAATTAAACACAGTAGAAAATATTTTTCAGAACTGAAACATGAGGATTCTGGACATCGTTTATAACACATAAATAAAATATCAGCAACTAATAAACTTAGAAAAAATTAACACAGTGATTCTCAGTCTAACAACGACCCTGGAAAAACCCACAAGGGGAAAACCAGTGAGAGAGGGAGATTTTTATTATTTAGGAGCTTCAGAGAAATTCTATTACAACATGTTCATATTCAGAAATTAAAATGACAAACTTATCTCGATAATTGTGCTAAGTCTTCACATAGGAAAATGAGAGAAACTCCACAAAACTCTTTCCATAATTTTTTGCAATTAATTACAGGTCTGCTTCTTGATTTATCTGCCTCCAAAATGATGCACGATCACCTTGAAATTCATGCCAATAGTCACAGCCCAAAAATAGAACAATAAATGTTGTACGGATTCCTTGGGAAACATGTCAAAACTTCACATAAAACACCACAAAACTTGTCCCTCAAATTATGTGCCTGAATAACAGTCGTACAAACTGTACATAATCCTTACAGTACGGACTATACTTTTCTACCTCGACTTCCATGCCTTTTTTTGTTGTACGGAATTCAAAAATTTGTATAGTACGAACTCTCTATTGGACTGTACCTTCCCTCAATTTATGTGCCTACTCTTGAAGATGTATGGCCTTCTCAATCCATACAATACAGCCTACTTTCAATGTTGTACTTGCTTCCTCACTTTCTGTGCTAGTTGGCTGCCATGGAATGCATGCCCTAGCTCTGCAAAAATGGTCTCTTCTCAAGATAAAAAATGCTCTCTCTTTCTCTCTCTCAAAAATGTCTCAACAACCCAACAATGGGTGCGCCCTCCAATCATAATCGACCTCATGAGGAAAGGTGAAAAGTCTCTTCATCCAACAGTGGAGGTTAGATGAGATCAACAGTGGAAATTATATCACTTTATCCACCCACTTTCCCTAAGTCTCAAAAGGTCACCTTTTAATTTGCATCTCACAAATTAAATGACTATGGCACACATTAGGCACTTTCTCACCCCTTAGGCGCTTAGGTGATGAGAAACACTTGCCTAGGTACTTTTTAATTAAATTTTTAACACTCCCTCTTACTGAGGAAAGTGTTACTCGCCACTCCAAGATTGTCCCTGAAAAATACAAACTTTCCCCTGCCCAATAATTTGGTGAGTATGTCTGCAACCTGATCCTCTATATATATGTATTATATCTCCACAACTCCTCTCTGAACAAATTCACGGATGAAGTGATAAAAAATCTTGATATGCTTAGACCAGTCATGAAAAATGGTATTCTTTGAGAGTTTAATGCAACTCTGATTATCACAGTAAATCACGGTAGGCCTCAACTGCACATCGAACAATCCCACCAGAAACTTACGAATCCAAAGGGCCTCACAACTAGCCTGAATGGCTACCATATACTCAGCCTCTGTAGAACTCCAAGACACTAGCTTTTCTTTTGACTGAACCAAGACACAACTGCTGAGCCCAATCCGAAACAACACCTTGAAGTAGTCTTCTTGTCACTGACACATCCAGCCCAATCTGAATCTGTATAGCCAACCAGACGAACTCCATATCCTCTTTGATAGTCTAGACCATAGTCTATCATACCAAAAATATACCCGAGCACATGTTTTTCTACCACCCAATGCACTCTCCTAGGCTCCACCATGAACTGACTAAGAATATTGACAACAAAACAAATAGCTAGCCTAGTATTGACCAAATACATCAATGACCCAATCAAATGATGATACAAGGAGGAATACACCAACTATGACTCAGAAGCATGAAGCTTCTTCTATTTGGTAATCATAGGAGTGGTCATGGGCCTGCTGTCCTCCATCTAAATCTTCTCAGAATGTCACACACATACTTCCCATATCCGAGGAAGATGTGTCCAGGATCCTGCCAAACCTCCAATCCCAAAAATTAATGCATTAGTCCAATATCAATCATCTCGAACTTTGAATCAAGGCTCTCCTTGCAGCTTTTGATGAGTCTCTCTACCCCTATAATGAACAAATCATACACATATAGAAAGAGAATGAGAGGATCCTCTCCAACCACAATGTATTATAGGTTGGGATTTGCCTCACTCTTCGCAAAGCCCAACTGCTGCAAATAGGCATCTATCCTCGAATACCAAGCTCTGGGAACTTGTTTCAGCCCATACAATTCCTTCTTCAGTCTACACACATGAGACTCTCTCCCCAACCTCAAATCCCAAAGGCTACTCAATATATACCTCCTCCTATATAAGACCATTCAGAAATGTAGTCTTCACATCCATCTAGTGGATCTTCCAACCCATCTCTGCTACAATGGATATCACTGCCCTGATTGAAGTATATCTAGCAACCAGCACAAAGGTATCATCATAGTTGACTCCCTCAACCTGTGAAAACCCCAAAGACACAAAGAGATATTTGTACTTCTCAATGCTTCCATCTGCAACATGCTTGAGTTTATAGAGCCATATGGAAGTCACCATTGACTTCCCCTCAGGTCTAGGAACAACTTCCCAGACATCATTCTTCATGATGGAATTGTACTCTTCCATCATGGAATATCTCCAAACATGTCTACTAGAATCCTCCTCAAAAGTGGAAGGCTCTAACTCCCAAATACTGCTCAACATAGCGATGTAGCTTCAAAACCTCTCAAGAGGTTTACTCTCCCTCACTGCCTATCTAGGATTCCCCACTGAACCTTGTGCCTCCCTAAACGTATCCTGAAGCCACTTGGGATTCCTCCTCTCTGTAGTAGTGTCCCATGGAGGGGACTCTCCCTGCTCAAACCCATCTCCTGAAGATAGTGATCCTGAAGTAGACTCTAGAGTACCCGATCCTAAAACTTGTGGACCAGTATCCTGCGAACCTGAACCCTGTGGCCCTGTCACCTGTGAACCTGTCGTCCCCAAAACTGGTGGCCCCGAATTTTGTGTCACTGTAGTCTTCTATGGACTCACCTGAATATGAGGTGAATACTTCTCACCCCTCTCTATCCCCCTAGACTTCCTAAAGGCTCTGTCCTCCTCAAATCTCACATCCCTCCTCAACACATTCTTCCTCAAGGAAGGAAGGTATATACGAAAAGCCTTTAAATTCTCATTGTACCCAACAAAGATTCCTCTCTCTGTTGCGGGCTCCATATTTTTCCTCTTCTCAGAAGGGACATATGAATAAATGATGCACCCAAAAATCTGAAAGTGCCCCACCTCAAGCTTCTTCCCAGAAAATCCTCCTCATGAGTCATGCTCCCCACAACCTTGTGAGGACTCCTGTTCTACAGATAAACTGCAATGTAACATGCCTCATCCCATAGAAATAGTGGTAGCCCCTGATCATGTAGCATGGTTCTCGCAGCCGCAACAATGGCCATGTTCTTCCTCTCTGCAACCCCATTTTTCTATGGGTTATAAGGAACAATCAACTCTCTCCTAATGCCCTCCCCTACACAGAAGTCCATGAACTCCTTGGAGATATACTCAGCTCCATTGTTTGTCCTTAGAACTCTGATTTTCTTCCCTGTCTGGTTCTCCACAAGAGATTTGAACTCTTGGAACTAACTGAAGACCTGTCCTTTGGTATTCATGAAGAAAATCCAATACTTCTGTGAAAAGTCATCAATGAATACACCATAGTATAGAAAACCAGTCAATGATGCTGAAGACATTGGGCCACATTCATCTGAATGAACAAGATCGAGAATCTATACTATCTCCCTCAGTACTCTCAAATCCCCATGGTGCAAATGTGCCATCCTCCTGTGCCACAGCTCACATAGGTCACTATTGCTGGTAGTATGAATCAATGCTCTCATTGGCTAAAACATAAGCTTATACAACTTCTCATTTCTAGTCCCAATCACTTTGGCCGAAGTGATACTAGACCACTTTGGGAAAAGGAGCACCTTCCCATCACAGAAAAAGACCTCATATCCCCTTTCCTCAATAGCAGAAATTGACACTAAGTTATTCTTCAAGCCCGAAACATATAGAACCTCTGTCAAACACATGGGAGGAAAAGACTCCCTCTGAAATGATACAGTCCCACAACCAACTACCTTTACCACCCAGTCATCTCCAGGCACCACCTCAACATATTCAATCTGTGTAAGGTCTATCAAGTTATCACGAACCCCTATGATATGGTGTGAGGCACCATTGTCAATATACCACATATCTGAATGAGTGGTCCTCTTGGATAGACACACAACTAAGGAAAATTCCTTGTCAAACTTGGTGGAAAACTCTTCCACCGTTGTTGAAGATGTTGTTTGTTTCTTCTTCTTCTTAGGACACTGGCCTACATAGTGCCCAAACTTGTGGCATGGAAATCAATTGACTTTGCTCATGTCTTTATTCCCTTCTCCCTTGGGTTTGTTAGCACCCTTAGGACCCTTCCTTAACTTCTTCTTGTTGTTGGCAGCAAGAGCCACATTCTCCTCCTTGTGACTTGTAGATGAACTGCCATGTAAATAACCTCTCCAAGTATCCTCTTGAACAAAGTCATCCCAAAGACGTTCCCAATTGGGAATCTTCTCCCTAGAAACAATGCCCTCCACAAAAACAACCCATTGTTTGGAAACTCCATTCAATGTTGTTATCACAAGCTCACTGTCAACTATGGCCTCCACCACATCTCCAAGCTCATATCTCACCTGTTTCAATATAGTAAGGTATGTGACCACATTTTTAGCCTTGGTCATTTTTATGCTCTTTAGTTTTTCCCTCAAAACCATCTTTCGGTTTTCATTAGTACTCTAGTACAATTTGGTCAAAGACTCCCACATCTCATAGGAATTTGCCTTCCCCGTCAAGTGAGGAATCAAATGGTCCTTGATGGTATCAAGAATAATCCTCTTAGCCTTGATACTCTTCTTAGTGTAAGCAGCAAGAAGAGTAGCATCAATAGGTACCACCACATGATGAGTTGCGGTATTTTTCACAATGTCCCACAATTCATTTTCTTGCAAAAGAAAGATCATCCTCTCCTTCCAATCACCAAATCTTGCTGCCCCACCAAGTCTGTCCTCAAATATCAAACCTGCAGACATTGACCCCTTTCTACTGAAAATGAAAAATTCAAAAATCTTCCCTGTGAAGTGACTGTTGTCCCAACTTTCTGACTTGCCGAAATATCTCTGCTTCTTCAACTCAGCTCTGATACCATGTAAAATTTCAGACCCAAACCCAATTTTAGTCTTGTTGATTTTTCATCCAATGTTTAATACCCAAACTGATAATTTTAATAGCCAATTAAACACAACAGAAAATAATTTTCAAAACTGAAACATGAGGATTCTAAACATCGTCTATAATGCATAAATAAAATATCAATAGAAGATAAACTCAGAAAAATTTAACATAGTGATTTTTGGTCTAAAAGCGACCCTGGAAAAAACTACAAGGGGAAAACCAGTGAAAGAGGGATATTTTTATTATTTAGGAGCTTCAGAGAAATTTTGTTACATCATGTTCATCTTCAGAAATTTAAATGACAAACTTATCTCGATAATCATGCCGAGTCTTCACACAGGAAAATGAGCGAAACTTCACAAAACACTTTCCAGAAACGTTTACAGTTAATTACAGGTCTTCTCCTTGATTTATGTGCCTCCAAAATGTTGTACGGTCACCTTGAAATGTGTGCCAATAGTCACATCCAAAAAAAAAACAATAAATGTTGTACGACCACCTTGAGAAACATGTTGAAACTTCACAGAAAATACCACATAACTTGTCCCTTGAATTATGTGCCTGAATAACATTTGTATGGACTATACAAAATTCGTACGGTACAGACCGTACTTTTCTACCTCGAATTCCATGCCTTTTCCTATCGTATGAAATTCAAAAATTTGTACAGTACGGCCCCTCTACTGGACTGTACCTTCCCTCAATTTGTGTGCCAGCTCTTGAAGTTGTACAACCTTCTTTCAATGTTGTACTTGTTACCTCGATTTCTGTGCTATCTAGATTTCTTGGAATGCATGCCCTAGCTGTACAAATATGGCTTCTTCTCAAGCTCGAAAATGATCTCTCTTGCTCTCTCTCAAAAATGTCTCAACAACCCAACAATGGGTGCGCTCTCCAAACCTAATCGACCTCATGAGGGAAGGTGAAAAGTCTCTTCATCCAACGGTGGAGGTTAGATGAGATCAATGGTGGAAATTAAATCACTTTATCCACGCACTTTCCCTAACTCTAAAAAATTCACCTTTTAATTTCCATCTCACAAATTAAATGACTAGGGCCCACATTAGGAACTTTCTCACCCCTTAGGCGCCTAGTTGATGAGAAACACTTGCCTAGGTACTTTTTAATTAAATTTTTAACAGTGTAAAGTTGAATAAGAGAAATGAGGATGTAAGAGAAAAGTTTTAAAAAGTAATTAAATGAAAAAAAAATGAATAGGAGAGAAGAGTGATGAATGGGAAGTGAAGAGCCATCAATGTTGGCCTTCCCTTACCCCCTAGCTCCCCCTATTTCTTCCCTTAGTCTCATTCTCAAATGGTATTTTTTTTCCAAGGAGAGGAGGAGGAACAACATTGTAACCAGAGATAACCAAATGAAATATTGATCCCCATTCAAAGTTATTTTTCATGTTTGGGTTCCAGCGTAAATGTTTGTCTTATGATTTTTTTGAATGGCTATATGAATTCTTCAATATTTCTCTCTGATTGTGAAGAGAAATGTATGTGAGTTCATTGTGTTGGGAATTTTCTTTTTGCATGTTTCACTGTTGATATTATGTATGGAATTCTATGAGTTTTACTAATGCCTGTAGTTGAACCCTGAATGGAAATGAAGAACAATTTATTTCATTTCTTTTAGCATCATGCATAAATAATTTTTCCATTCATTTTTTGTGAAATCCAACAACTATGTGATGATTTTTTTCCATTTAATGGATCCCCGAGATCAATGGTTGCAATTTCAGAGCTATTGCAAATATTGTGGATTTGCTAAATTGGTATTCTATAATTGTTGGGGATTTTGTCTCTCTTCTAGTGTCTCCCTCACATCCTAAGTTGAATTATCTTGTTGGTTGAGCGTTCCCATTAGCCACATGTCGTATCTTTATTTTGCGCCATGTTTTATCTTTTTGTTGAGCGATTTTTTTATTGCTAGGCTAAAATATCCTTGCTTGGGTCAATTTAGCACTTGTATAGCCATTTCTCTTTACTTGGGATGAGTTCACATTCTCTTGGGAATCTAAATTAAATGTTGGGTCGAAATTACATTGTCTAGGTTGTTTTAAATGTTCCTAAGTGTTTTAAATGTTGCAGGGAGTCCTTAGATGTGCCCAAGAATTTCAAATGTTCCTTGGTGTTTTTTAAATATTGTCGAGAATTTTTAGATGTGCCTAAGCATTTTTAAACATTGCTAGGATGTTTTACAAGTCCTTGAGATGTTTTCCCAATTGTCTAGGTCAATCCCCACCTTCCTAGGAGTTATAATACATTGTTTGGCATTTAAAAATAATTGTGGCACTATTAAATTCATTGTTATGCTATTAAGTTATGTAACACACTCGACCCCCTAGTCCTTACTTAGGATAATGGGGTGTCAAAATTTATCTTTCACCACATGCTTCATCTCTCTTAATAAACCTCGTAGATTGACTCTACTCATGGAGATATTTCCAACGATTGTAACCATGCTCAATTTCAGTCATTGGATTCAAAGTTACAACCTCCTGAATTTTTTGGGCCTTCATTTGTCAAATACACATCATTTCCACGTGGCACCCATGCATTTCCTTGTCATTGTATCATTCAATGTGGCACTAATGTGGTATTTTTCAACTGTCTCCTCGGGTTCTCATCCTGTTGGGCCTTCCAAATCCACGACTTTGATCTACTCAGAGATTTCCTTCATCATTGGAGTCTTCCCATCATAATGTTTCTACTCTCGACTTCCTTCTCCCTCCGACACCCTTAGTCTAACAACATCCTTATTCAATGGATCTAGTGGTCCTGGCCGGAGCCAGGAATTCAATGACTCTGATTTCATCTATATCTTTAACTTACATGATGATTAACATCCAAACCATTTTTCCCTCTTCTTACTCAACTATGTGGGACCCATGATAGATCAACAGATGTTGTTTCATTGTAGCCATCCTATGATCAATCATCCATATAATTCCTCGGAGTACTCTCATTGGAGTGCATCCTCCTATGGGATTCCACTCACTCTGAACAATACCCCTCTGATGAACGATTGTGATTTCTCAACTTACATATCTAAGTGTTAGGATTTAAGGAACCTATCCCAAGGTTTAAAGATGACAAGGATCACACTTGGTCCTTTCTAATAATTTCAAGTTAACTCATGTCAAACTATAGGACATGCTGGCACTCCTCGTTAGCATGATTCCACTCTCCCTCTTATCCTCACTTACGTGGCATCCACATCGATCTATGATTGAGGTTACTTCTCAACTACTCACTAATATACGATCCAAATTACTCCTAGGATTCTTCCCCATCGGAGTACCATTGCTTCGGGCATCCAAGGCTACTCAAACCATTCGAATCTGATGATTACGCCCTTCAACAAATGACTGAGATCTAATCTCTATGAAGAATCAATGTTTTTTATTCATCCCTACTCAAAACTCATGATTTCTATAGGAAAAATAGTCTGATTTTGGACTTAAGCATTCATGAATTCTTCAAGTATTTTACTAAATATCTAAGGGTCAGAAAGTGATTCTATACCTTCAAAGACCTCTCTATTCTATGAGGAAAAAGGGAAATCTTTCATATCTTTCAATATTTCCACATAATAACCACAGTTTCCTCATAACTCTGGGTTCTTCACTCCTCATAGGAATATCTCCACATAACCAGAAACTCCCACATGTGTTAAATGATATCTTTGTCCATGTCGTACAAACTTTCCTCTAAATATGTAAGGTCCATAGGGATACAACCCATCCTTACATATTCATTTTCATATTTTAACAAGTTAACAATGATCACACTGGTCTATCATAATTATTCAATAGTTTCATGTATCAATTTCAAGAATTTACATTTACCATTAATCACGAAATTACCTGCATATAACACTCATTCTCAAGTCAAGTTATATACTTATCCGATTAAGGAAAATTTCCAATACCAACTAAGAGAGGATGCCTTTCTTCCCAACCTTATTCCACACTACAAAATTCCTTCCTATAGTATGTCATTTTTGTTTCAATCCATAATACCACAAGGGGAATTGATTCAGATGGTTTTCAACGTAGATGATCCAGGGAGGTTACTCTCCTTCCTCCTTTGACACAAAAAAAGTTTCCCTCTTCCTAGTGAGCTCATGAACTCTATAGTTTTATTAGTTTGTTTCTCAATTGTATTTATTCTACACAAGGGAGTTCCTCCTCTACTAATAAGTCCCTCAACTATCTCCCCTTACCAGTGCCAGTTTCTGTCTAGTAAGCACTAAGTTGTGGTCCTTCTTGCTCAAGTATGGATTTAGGTCTTCTCTACTTCAAGGTGATCAATCTTAATTTAGACAAGCTTTTTTTTTCCTTAGTGAAATATTTCTATTTTCTCCTTCTCCTTTCTCTATTGGTTTGTGCGTGCATGCTCCTTATTTTCCTATCTTTCTCTTTCGGTTTGATATATCTCTCCCTATGTGTGGTATCCGGTGGTGTTTTCCACCTTTGTTCTCTTCCTCTACTACTCTCCTTGGGATTCTCATGGCCTTCCTGCAAACACAAATTGTAGCTTGCAACTCCCATTTTGAAGGGGAAAATCCATGGTGTCTCGTTGTCAGTAATTTAATTGGCCCTTACTTCAACAAAAGACTAATCCACCAACAACCATTAATTGCCTCAACCACTTTCCTGAACCTTCATAAGTATCCATATGGCTCATTCAGATATGGTATGCTAGGTTATGAATTCATTCTTATAAAGCATAGATTATCTTGTTGCATAAGCTTCATTTTTTCTTCACTAAAAACAACTCAGCTCCCCACTCCATGCCACTTCATCAATCCATGCTTTATCAATTTCCCTATTGTGTATCATGCTCGGTAATTGCAAGGTTGTTCCCTCTCAGTCAACAATTTTGGTGTTTTTATTAAATAAAAACATAATTACATGCTTCATAAACATATTTATATGAAGTTTTATCATAATTACAATCTTGGGGGAAAACATGGTGTTACAAGTTAGTTGTTGAGTGATCAAGTTGGGTCGGAAAACCATCCCTTATGTGAAAATACTAAGAGATAACTATGTACATTGTTTTCTTATGAGAGATGAGTGTTAATCCATATGTTGGCTACAAAGAGGTGTGAGGACTTCAGGCTCATTGTTTTTTAATTAATGAGAAACTACAACCATCCATGAAGAAGCAAATTGTGTTGCTTATTTGAATTTTAGACGTTTAATCAATGGAATCATGAAGGGGCAGAGCATTCATGTTTTTTTGGTTGTGTATGAATGAAACTATTATTTCAAGGTGGGTTGTTGGGTTGGTCCCACAGAGAGGTAGGGGGCCTAGTCCTTGAAAGGAATTTGTTCTAACTTTACAAATCCAACTAAAACCAAAATAGATCCACATTAGGCTTTCCTAAGAATAGTAGTCAAATAACATCACAATTATTATATTTTCCATTGCATAGTCATCGAGATTCTAATATGCATGTTAAGTAAGTGAAAGACCTTACAACCATCATAAGAAGTTAGAAAAGTAAAGATATTGTTGTGTAGGGAAGAAGACAAAATCCTAGTAACCTGTTGTGTAGGGAAGAAGACAAAATCCTAGTAACCTGTAGAGGACAGAGTACTTTGTACAAACCTAAACACAAAGCTGAGACATGATCTATATTGGTGAAGTAAGTGAACTACAAGTCCCTCTTTCTTATATATATATATATAAAATTAATATCAATTAATAATTATAACTTTACAATTATTCATTCATATATATAAGTACATATTTGTTATAAGGACATATTTGTAAGTATATATAAAGAATAATACTTTAACTAAATGGTATGCAATGGTAATATAATAATACTAATATTATGAAAGACAAATAAAGTTTTCATAACACAATAAGTGTTAACCTAATAAATTATTTGAGAGAGAAGAACAAAATCAATGATGAATTAACAAGGCCAA
>SNQJ01S0062301.1:34265-66031 GCA_010110895.2 Picea sitchensis
CAGGGGGAGGTCCGATATGAAGAACTACAAAGGCCACATGTCACCATATGGATAACTCCCCCCCCCCAATACCACTTTCCACCCCAGGGGGGGTCCGAAAACCACTTTCCCTTCTGCAAAACCGTCTTCCCCAAATAAAAACCGCTTTTTCACTAGCTTTACCAGTCTGTTTCCAAGAGCGATTCCATCCAAGAGGGAATGAATTTTTAAAATCCAAGAGAGGTTTTTGTTCATAACAGGATGTATAAAAATAAAATCACTCATAATTTACACAGGTGTCATTATTTGGGAGAATCAAAGCCATCTCTGAGCCCTATTTTTCAATCTTCCATTTTTTCCTGTTTTGGTCATGATCTTTCGGTGGTTGTTTTGGTGAGCTCGAGATAAATTTAGAAAATTTGAAAGAGGATTTTGTTTAGGATGGACTCGTTAACAATAACCTCTTTTAGTTTTCACACATATGTTATATTTAGGGAGATACGAATGTTTGAGTTCACCCCTATTTTCAAAAGTTTGGCCCGTCCTTCATGGCAGATAGTTCAAGATTTTCGGGGATTTGTTTCTATTTTTGGTTGAGGTTGTTGAATTAGACCTCCTGATCCTGTGAGATAATATTTATATATATTTTTATAAGTCATGGTTGATCAGTTGGGGGACCATGATTTATTTTTTCTAAAACAGCTCATAGAGCCTCCATGGATGAGATTTCGAGTGATACAATGTGACCGTTTCAGGATTCTTGTGACAAATCCCATTGGTGAAGTTTATTTTCTTTGTTAATTTGTTCTCTCTGTTATCAAAATTTTTTTCCACGGTCTAAATTATTTTAAGGAGAAAAAATGATAAAATTGGTTTAAATGCACCCTTTGTCACTGACTTGAAATAGTTTTTGTGTTTTTCCACTGAAGATCAAAAACATAATTCTTGATTGCTCTGTTTTTTATTTTATTTCTAGACCTTTTCATCTTCTCCATGCATTAAATATTGAAGATCCAGTGGATTTTCCTACCTTGCCCTACAATATTTGACTGTCATGACCTAGTTTTGTTCCATTATGAATTGTGACTCCATAGCCCAATGGTCTTGCCTTCCTGTTCCAGCCAACCAATTTATAAACCAACCTCTGTACAATAATAACTAGACTAAACTCTATCACAAACAAAGATAGATCAGATAGAAAGAGCCATTTCTGAGTCTTGGAGGGCTAGATCCAAGACTCCAAAGTGGTTTGATGTTACCTCAGTGATTGCCTCCACATCCTTGGGAAAATTACAGAGTTCTAACACCAAGAAGAAATCAATCATAAACTGAATACTAACCTTATTTCCCTTCAAGACCAAGTGAATAAGAACATTCCTACCATTCATGGCAAAATAGACTACATCCGAGAATAACTAGGTAGCCAAATTGTTGAAATCAATTTCTCTCTCCAAAAATTCATGAACAAATTCCAGGGTCCTTCCTCCTTCGACCCACCTCTCTATACTAAATATGTTGACTCCAACTGGCCTCTACACTCTCATTCCAACTCCCTAACTCATGACCCCTGTCTTCCTAGATTTGAGATGAACAAATTTGATGGCTCGAATCCAACAACTTGGGTCACTCAAATGGAACATTATTTCTCCCTACATGGAATTACTAATGAGTTGACCAAGATTTGTTACAAAATTTTCTATTTGGATCTAGAACGATGGAAATGACATAGAAATTCATGTCAAGGGTATGTTTCTTGGTCACAATTTATTGTTGAGCTAAATGAACGCTTTCACATGGACACCCACCATTTAGGACGTCTAACCAAGTTGAAACAATGGAATATTTTATTGATTCCTTTGAGCACTTGGATTATTGAATGGAGGGAATGACAGATGCTTTTTTCAAGGAATTTTTTTATCAGTGGCCTCAAGGATGAAATTTGAGCTTAGGTCATAATGACTCTCCTCCAAACTTGATTGGGAGAAACTAAACATGCCAATGAGGCACAACAGGTCATATTGGACCAAAGAAGAAAAGCCACTTTTGTCCCCCACTCTAAACCCACCACCACTTCCCCATAGGCCTCTCCTCTCAAGGTCCAAAAATTAACACGTACAGAAATGGTTGAACACCAACTCAGGGGTCTCTGCTATAATTGTGATGAAAAATACTTTCCACGGCACAAGTGTAAAGAAAAAAAACTTTTTATGTCCATTTCAGAGGATGTTTCTAATGAATATGTTGAGGTCTCTCTTGAATCTAGGCTACCCCAAACAGATAATATTTTGTTTCCCTTTGATCCTCCCAAAGTTGAACCACTGATTTCACTAAATGCTCTCACTATTTTTTCTTCTCCCCAAACCCTCAAATTAATTTGTTACATTAAGCACATGAAATTCATCATCCTAGTTGACAGTGGCAACACTCATAATTTCATTAATCACCACCTTTCTCAAGAGGTCAAGTGTTATATCCATGCTATAAAAAAAATTCAAATCATGATTGCCAATGGTGGTTCCTTGAAATGTGGGGGAATTTGTGAAAATGTGTGCCTACAAATTGGTCAGTATAACCTGAAATCTCACATGTTTTCTATGACATGGGTGGTTGTGAAATTGTGCTTGGTGTTGAATAGTTACGCACTCTTGTCCCCATAACCATGGATATTAAGGATTTAACCATGCAATTCCAATAGGAAGGACACCAATATAAATTCCAAGGAATTACAACAGGATCCCCCAGAGATCATCAGTTCCCACTGCATAGAAAAGTTACTCAAAAAATTTCATTCTGACATCATTTCCCAACTCCATTCCATTCAAGAAGTTGAGACACCCCCGGCACACCCCAACCTTCAAGCTATCCTTTCTCACCATCCCATTGATTTCTAAACTCCTAGAGCCTTCCCCCCTCCTATGGTGACCATGAATATTCCATCCCTTTAATCATGGGTGCTCTCCCTCCCAATGTTCTCACTTATCATCATCCCTCTGCTCAAAAAAATGAAATCGAGAAAATTGTTCAAGAATTGTTAGAAGAGAGTGTTATTCATCCCAGTACTAGCCCCTATTCTTCCCTCATTGTCATGGTCCTCAATAAGGAAGGAAATTAATGCATGTGTCCTAATTTTTGTACCCTTAACAAACTTACCATCAAGAACAAATTCCCCATTCCCATCATAGATGACCTTCTGGATGAACTTAGTGGGGCTCAATACTTTACCAAAATTGGCCTTCGTTCGGGCTACCACTAGATACATATGAAAGAGGAATCCATCCCCAGGATAACATTTCACACTAATGAGGGCCACTATGAGTTCTTGGTCATGCCCTTTGGTCTCTCTAATGCCCCATCCACTTTTCAAAGTCTCATGAATCATGTCTTTCATCCTTGCCTCTATCACTTTGTGTTTGTTTTCTTTGATGATATTCTCATCTATAGTAAAACGTGGCCATCCCATCTCTCCCATGTAGATCAAGTTCTCCATCTCCTCTCTAAGCACCAACTTTTCCTCAAGCATTCTAAATGTTATTTTGGCACCTCTAAAGTTGAGTACCTGGGTCATATTGTTGGCAAGGATGGTGTAAGGGTGGATCCCAAGAAAATTGAAGCTATGTAGAATTGGCCTCGCCCTAAAACTCTTAAAATTTTGCAAGGTTTCCTAGGTTTAATGAGACATTATCACAAGCTTGTTTATAATTATGGAAAAATTGTGGCTCCTCTCACAACTCTCCTTAAAAGGAATGCTTTCAGTTGGACTCCAACAAGTGACCAATCCTTCCAAGCCTTGAAAGAAACTATTTGCACTACTCTTGTGTTGGCCTTATCTGACTTGACCAAGACCTTTATTATGGAATGTGATGCATCAAGGAGAGAAATAGAGGTAGTCCGCATGCAAGATGAACGTCATTTAGATTTCACCAGCAAACTGTTGTTAGATTGACATCTGGGCCAATTGATTTATGAAAAGGAAATATTGGATATTTTTCATGCAATGGATATTTGGTGCCCTTGTCTATTGGAAAAGTGATTCCAAATTACAATGGATCATCAAATCCTCAAGTACTTCCCGGAACAATGAATTTCATCCTTGGTGCAAAAAAATGGGTGACAAAGCTATTTGGATATGATTATGATATTTTTACAAGAAGGAAAAAGAAAATGTAGTGGCTAATATTCTTTCCAGGAAATATGAAGAAGAAGGGTCCCTCTTTTCCATCTCATTCATTTTCGTTGACGAGCTTCAGGATGTTCAACAAGAATGGTTGCAAGACCCCAAAATTTCCAGCCTAATCTGAAAACCTCAACAGGATCCCTAAGTTTCTCCAGGTGTTAGCACTCTATAAATTTGTTCGGTTGATAAAAAAAAAACATAGGTAACCTACAAACCAGCTTTAGAGATGGGTACTAGTCTGCTCAGCTCAGAGATTACTCTCTCCTATCACCTGGTATTTAATAATGAGTTTTACTTAATAATTCAATGGCTAGGTTTTGTTGTTTTTGGGGGGGGTTTATAATTTTTCTGGCAATTAAGGGGAGGGAAACTTAGGGATATGCAGTCAAACGTGTGAAATGAATGGAAGCAATGACTGGTCTGTAGAAATATCCAAAGGGGAAAGGCTAAATGAGGCGATAAATATGAGTTATAAATTGTCAATTTGCAGAGTGTGGGAAGAAAAGAAAACATATAATTGCATCAAAGCATTCAATAAATTAATTTTGAATTAATTAGGAATAACTTAACACAATTTAAATTGCTTCAATCGAGAGCATCGCAAGATGAATTATGGGCCTTTGACTATCCAATTTAAATAGAATATAGTGAAAATGAAATTAGAAATATAGGAAATACATACAAAGAGAGGAGACAAAACTTATATCACCACCATTTGAATCTTTTCATGGAAACTTCAAGACTTTTGCATGTGTATTCAATTCATCTTTAGAAAATTGCATTCAAGTTCCGAATAGCTACAGTTGTGCTTTTACACTTCTTCCAACTACTAATGCATTTGGAACTCCTAATATTTATACAAGTTGAGTTCCTTCGATTTTGAAACCGATTACGCTGATTGAAATGAAATGTTTCAGTTTCTGAAACTGATTACAATGATTAAAAATGGCAGTTTCAGTTTGAAACTGATTACAATAATTAGAAAGAAAAAATTTCATTATCCATATTCTGATTCCTCTGATGCTTCAGTCTTGTTCTTTTCCACTTGTTCTACTCTGGTCTTCCACCAGATATTCCATATTCAGTGACATACGGACATCATCTACTGGACTCTGGAAAACTACACTTCATCTTACTCAGTCATACTCAGTCATACTATCCATTCCAAGTCAGAAGGGATATCATAATCTATCATTTCTTTGATCAGGATCTCCATGTCAATGTAGGAAGCATATGACATGACCGGTAGTCCAATTTTGACTGCTTTGAACCGATTCACAATATCAAAGTCTGTAATCATATGCTCAACAAGTGTAGCTCCTTTCATATTTTCCTCTAGAGTTTCAAATTTGGAGTGATCCATTCTTCACTAAGCAAGGCGAGCATTGTATTCTTCCTTCTCATACAATTTTCCCTTTCCATCCCAAAATGGTGGGAGTCTTTTGATTAACAATTATTCAAACAAATCTTTGAATTCTTGCACACTTTGCTCCATCTGTGTTGCCTTGGTATGGACTGATTTCAACAGGTTATGTTTAGCAATAACCCTCCTGGCCCAGATAATCAATGTATTTCTATATTTAACTCCAATAGTGTGAAGTTCTGCAATAAGAATGGAGTTGAGTAAATTTATGGCATTTTGGGCCCATTCTGATGTCTTCTTTGATAAAGTATCATTAAAAAAAGTGCACCTTCTTTTGACTATGATGGCTATGATATCTTTATCATTGATGAAATTCAAATACACTCTAAACTTGGCAGCTTCAACAGCTATAGATTCTGAGATGATATGCTTGGCTCCCTGTAATAGGCCTTTTCCTTTTAACCTCATCTTCAATTTATATATTCTTTCTTGTAGGATTTCATTGTCCTTTTGAAATTGAGCCATTATTTCATCCTTTGCATGCATATCTTGCTTCAATTTCTCTATGCTCCCTCTTATCCCTTTGATTTATCCTTCTTTTAGGCTAACTTATGACATATCGTAGACAAGTCCTTCAGTGTTTGGCCCAACTTCTGCAATAGGAGGTGTAACTACATCCCTATTTATCAATTATGTTTTCTCTTGTGACCACTTCACCTTTTCTCGTTCTAGTTGCAATGCCCTAGCTTTGTAGTCCAATGCCTCTTGACGAAGTGTTTCATTTTCTTGTTCCAGAGAAACCAATTATGTTGTTTGTGGATGCTCTGTGGCAGATATTTTTAGTTTCTTATTCAATATTTGAATTAATTTTTCTTTTTCATACAATGAGGATTTCACCTCTTGGGGACCTTTAGAATCCAATATATTGACATGATTCTGCCAAGCTCTGCTAGATTCTTTCTCTTGCCTCAACTAACCTTCCAATTTCATTGCATAATATGACAACTTTGAATTCTTCATGCTTAAACTCAGGTAATCAGAATACAACATATCACTGGTATTATTATGGAATTTGAATTTTTCTAGAGAAATGATGTTGTCATACCTTATCTTTATCTCAAAGACTTTGTCTTCATCAGCAATTGCAATGTTAAAGGTCCTTTTCTCAACATCCCTTACTGTGAACAGAAAATATTTTGTTGAGAAATATTTTCCACTTCAGAGACTAGATCCCTGATCTCACATAGAGCTATGTTTCCCCTTTCTGCATATTGTTTTTCCAGATCTTCTTTGGACTGATAAACTACCTCAGATGTTTTATCAAATATGTATTTCTTTCTACTAAAGGTTCTTAAGCCACCTTCACTTTGGATTTTTCTTTCTTTTCCAACCTCTACAATGATGGTACCACTTTCCACCATATCCATATTTACTTGTTCTCCGGGCTCTTCCTCCTCTAAATCCGCTATCTGTGGAGACTGTGAAATCTTCATCTTCTTAGGAGAAGTATATTGATCACTGGTGCCCAGGGATTCTGAACTGCTTCTCTTGTTGTAAAAACTCACCTTAGGAACTTTGACTATAAGTTTTTGAGGAGCTCGTTATGTTTGACTTTGTTGCAGGTTTTCCTCCACTTGTTGTGTTTGAGTTGGTTGCAAGATTTCTTCCATATCATCACATACTTCTAGGTTATCAAGTTTATCAAAACCCTCAACATGTTCATGCTCATAAGGACCCTATGTTTTCATCAATATTCTCTTGGATATTATTAGGTGTGGATAATATATTCTTCCCTGTAGCTGTGCAAAACCAAATTCTTTGATCTTTTCTTGAATCTAAGATAAGCATGATCTAGTTTTGACAATGAAGGGGCCAATGATAAAAGGGAACTTGAGGTTGGAGGCTTTTCACAACTTCAGGAAATGCTTTGTCTCATATATAATTCGTTTCCTGATGAATTCAAGGGAAAATATTATGGGTGTCTAAAAAATAGGCAATAGGTAGGGGGATTCATGACAACCATAAACCCAGATTGTTGTTGAGTGCATGAGTAGTACCTAGTCCCCACTCTATTTTCTGGATTTGGTTGTAGATAGCTCCTCATGTCATCCAAAAATCTAGGTAGGATGGTGTTTAAAATCAAACTGTAAACCCTAGACATGACTTTGTTGATGAAGATGAGCAATGTAATCCTTTTACATTCAGTTGATACAAATGTTTCTTTAGGAAATTCTCTTTTATTTGTTTCTAGGAAAATCTTCGACAGATAGGTGTAGTATCTGAAATGCCTTGGAGAGAGAAAATTCACCAGTTTTTTATGGATATTATCAAATACGAATTAATCAAAACTGATGCAGACTGACAGACCAGACTCTGAATTAAAAATTTTAAAAGGAAACTAAGCATGACTTTGACCGCATGTTTATCATTGTCTAGACCTAAAATGTGACTCAATAGGGAATAGACCCATTGGACTTCAATAACCATTATACTCACGTTCATTGGCAAAGACAGACTCTCTGAAAAATGTTTTGGTTTGACAATTGTCTGTAAAAATAAATCTCAGACCTCTGATGGACATTCTTTGTATACCCTAATTAGATTATCTTCATTAAAAGGCTCGGAATTTGTGGAAAAAGACTTTGGTATACCAAGGTAGTCACAAATTGATCATACTCTCTACCCTACACCTGACCTCGAACCCTCATTTATTCAAGATGACTCTTTCTTCATGTGAATAATGTTCGGCGCACCAACCTATAAATTCGGGAAAAGGGAAATGGATTTCAGCAGCATAAGGCACTATGGTGTCCTAGACTTCTTCAAGGAATGATATACACCTTCCTACATTATCGGAAAGGTTGCTTCTGGACACAGAGATGGGAGAAATGGTGATTTCGGTATCAAATACATATGAATCTGAGTCAATTAGGGATTCTTTGTTTTCCACAAGATCTCGTTATGTTACTAAAATTATGATAGGATCCATGGATGAGATGAATAATACCTAGAAATGACTGGAAATGGCGTGTAATTGGATTACTGTTGAGTTGTAGTTGAACGAGGGTGGTCACGCCAAGTTTCAAATGGTCCAGTGTTTGAAAAATAATAAAATAACCAACAAAATTCCCTTTTATACTTTTCCAAATTTCGGGGGTGTGAGGAAGTGGTTTGGGGAAACCCTCTTTTCACCTCGAAATGCACCTGGTGGCACCACATATCCCCCCAAAAAAACCATGGTTTAAATTTCATCCCTCTTTCCAAAATTAACCTCCGCGCAGTTTTTCTCCTGGAAATCATTCTCGTCCATCGATATTGAGAGGTCATGATTTGCGGTGTATCGGGCCCCATAAACTTAGCGCTCCCACTAGATTTAGCCTCTCCCTACCATATTTATCCCCTTCTCTAATTTGTCGAGCTCTCAAACCGGTTTAGCACCTTGTCATATCCTAAAATCTCTATTTCAAATAAAATTTTTGATGGTAACTAACATGGGCTCCAACTAGGTATGTTATCCTCCCAACAAAGTAGCAAAGAATGAAAGACCAAGTGCCCACCCATTAAGCTAAATCGATCAACATCTTATTCACAGAACTTCATTCACCTAACTCAAATTACACTCAACATAACTTAGGGCCTTCACTTCGAGCTCCAATTTATGTTGAATTTATTTCAATTACTTCAATTGAAAAATAAAAATGGTTGTATAAAATGAATGGAAAGGGTGAAAATTCCTTTAAGAGAGATAATGCTTGAGAAACCTGCCATTCACAGGTCCTCCGCCAACACGATCTACATTATGTTACTATGGAAGATAGGAATTATTTCCATGGTATGCCACAATTTTGAAAGGTCCCAGCCACAGATGGTCAAATTTCCCATGCTTTCATTTGTCCTCATTCCCGGCATCCCATTTCAACACCAAATCCCCCACTTTAAAATCATCTTCCTTAGTATGCTTGTCAAAATCCTTTTAATTCTTTCTTGGTGTAATTGAGAGTTGTTGAAGGATTTATCTCTTGTTTGTTGGACATTGATTAATTCATTTGTTCTCCTTTGAGTGGCATATGGTTCAAAATCTTTCCCATGTAGCAATCTCATCACTAGCAATCCTAATGAAGTAGGAAAAACTACCTCCGTTCCATACACACTCTGGAAGGGTGAAGTGGAAATAGACCTTTTAGTAGTGATCATGTCAGTGCACAGTGCATGGATAATCTTCGTGTGCCAAGCCTTTTTGTTATCTTGCAACCGTTTTTGATAATTCTGGTCAAGATTTTATTAGATGACTCAACCAAACCATTACCTTGAGGGTAATCAGGTGGGGAATGACCAAGAGTTATATTGTAATCACTGCAAAAATTTTCCATATTTTTGGACTTAAATGTTGTTGCATTGTCTGTAATGATTTTGATTGGACAACCAAACCTAGACAAAATATTGTTCTTCAAAAAATGAATGATAATAGTATTTGTGTCTTGCTTGGTTGGAACTGCTTCAATCCACTTGGTGAAGTAATATGTGGCTATCAATATCCACTTGTGTTGAGCTAAAGATTGTGGATGAATTTATCCTATGAAATCAAGGCCCCATTTTCTAAAAGGTTCTTCAATGGAGATCGGCTTCAAGGGAAAAGGTTGCAGTTTTCTCTTCCTATCAAAAATTTGGCATTCATGACAGCTTAAAAAATTATTTGTAAACATCATAAAAAATGTTAGGCCAATAAAAACCATCCCTCAATATCTTGTGCACAATAGTTTTCCAATAATGGTGCCCTCCACAATCACCTTTATGAAATTCTCTGATGTTTTTTTCTACTTCTTCCTCCAGCAAACAACTCAGTAAGATTCCTCCTGGATCCTTCCAATACAAAGATTGATTTAGAATACAAAAAATTGCTTCCTTTAGCTTCAAAAACCTAGCCTTTGTTTTTCTCAATTCAGGAGGAGCCTACAAATTTCTCAACACATAAATAATGTCAGCATACCATGGGGAGTCAAGGAATATTTGGGATACCCAAGGGACCTTTTCTTCTTCTGAATATGCTGACAAGTCAACAATGAAATTAATTCCCAAGAGATCACAATTTTTCTATGCCATCAACTTTGCAATTCCCTTCCCATTGATCAAATTGGTAGGCTTGATCTCAAGTTCATACTCCAACAACAAAGCTATCCACTTGACCCTTTTTCCCTTAGAATCAGGCTGAGTTAAAATGTCCTTCAAAAAATGGCTAGGCACATAAGCAATGGTATGAGAATACAAGATATAAAATCTAAACTCCTTTAGGGCATTGACCAATGCATATGCTTGCTTCTCCATGATATCATACTTTAATGGGGAATCCCTCAATGTCCTGCTATAGTATGCTATAGGCCTCTCAACATCCTTTTCATCTTTTTGTAAAATTAGGATTGTCCAGTACTGGGGCTTTGGTCAATGCCACTTTAATATCTTCAAATTATTTTATGGCTTCAGGGGTCCACTTTATCTCACTTCCTTTTCTGAGCATGTTAGTGATATGCTTTATGATTTCAGTGAGATTAGGGATGAACCTTCTCAGAAAATTTACTTTCCCCAGGAAAGATTGCACTTCTTTCTTTCTTTTGGGTGTGCCAATTTTAAGGATTACCTCAACTTTGATAGGATATATATTTATTCCCTCCTTTCAAATAATGTGACCAAGCAACTTTCCCTCTTCCATGGAAAAATCAGATTTCTTTGGGTTCAATGAAATGACAAACTTTCTGCATTTCTAAAAATCCCTCCTTAGATGTTTAAGATGTTCTTCATAAGAAACTGAATATATAGTGATATCATCTAAGTAAATAACAATAAATTTATCTTTCTTCTCAGCAAAGGATATATCCATATCCCTTTGGAAAGTTTCTCTTGCATTCATGAGTCCAAAAGGCATTTTTGAATGCATGAAGTTGCCCCATGGTGTTGTAAAGGTTGTATTTTCTTGATCATCAGGGTGTACCATGATTTGATTGTATCCATAGAAACCATCCAGCATTGATATTTTTTTAGAACCAACCACTTTTTGTAAAATGTGATCCATCTTAGGTAGTGGGTAATTGTCCTTGAGAGATACCCTGTTCAGATTTCTAAAGTCTACACATAATATGATCTCTCCACTCTTCTTTTTGACATGTACCAGATTTTCCACCCACTTAGAAAATCTCATAGATACTATGATCTTGGATTCAAACATATTTTTTATCTCCTTTTCAATCAGGAGCAACAATAAGGGATTAATTCTTCTTAATTTTTGTTTGAAAGGTTTATGATCCTCTTTGATTGTAATCACATATCGAATCACCTTGGTATCGTAAACTTTCAGATCTTCATAACTCTAGGAAAAAACATCAAGGAATTATTTCATTAAATTGGTACAACTTTGTTTGACCTCTGGGCTAAGTGTCTTGGACATCTGGATGATCTTGGGATCTTCCCAAGTTCCAATGTTGCAATCTTTGGCATCCCCATCATTTACAGTAATTTTAGGACTCATGGCCACATCATTGTTGTCAAAGAGTTTTTCTAATGGGACCAGGCCTTTGGGAATGGTGTTATTTTTTAGCTGCAGTATATCCTTACCAGCAATATGTTTTTTGAAATAGCCACCATTTTCGAACACAACTGCATCTTCTTCTTCACAACAATATTCTTCATCAATGTTCAAATTTGCAAATTCACCATCCATCTTAATAAACTTTCTATTTGCTTATCATATTCAAAAACCTACCAGTACTTAATATTATCAGGTATTGTTGGTTTTTTCTTGACCTCAATCTCATATCCCCTATTAGGAAAAATTGGAATCTTGAAAACTAAGGCTGAAGTAGCTAGAGCATCAACAATTGGATACTGACCCCTTGGAATAATTGAGAGACTATATTTTGAAAATTCTTCAAGAAGGTCAAGAACTATATTCCTATATATTCTTAATCTAGGGTGCTTTGCTTGATATATTCCCTTCACCCTATTTATAATCAAATCAAAATATCCATGTACAACTATCCTCCTAGCACCCATTTCTTTCAAAGTCTTCAATCCCAATATTAATGCCTCATATTCAACCATATTATTTGTGCACTCAAAATAAATATTATAAGAACAAAGTTTTTTGGCCATTCTAGGCAGATTAATCCACACACTAGCTCATCCTCCTTCTCTATTGATAGCTCCATCAAATCTCATGTTCCACATCTCATTCTCTGCACTATCTTGTTGTTCTGAAATTTTCTCAGTTTGCTGATCAGATTTGTCTTTGGCAGTCACATCAGTCTCTGGCACCTTCTCTTTAAAACTCAAATCATTAAAGAAAATAAAAGAACCAATATCAGTTTCCACAGAATAAATGGGATGGTTGTTTGGATGGGCTTTGTTACTGACCATGTATTTGATAAATACTTCCCTGTACAACCTCCTATATTGACCAAAAATAGGGATAGTGGCGTATGACGTATCCATTTGCAAAGTCCCTTTCAAATTTGTAGCCCATGACCTATATAACAACATGCCAAACTTAAGAGGGATATCAAAAACCACCACATCCATGACCATATTTCTTGATGGAATTTGAGACAAATATACCACCAGATATTTGATTATGCCCAAACACTTCACCTTCCTTGAATCAAAAGAAAAAAGATCCTTGTAGGGCCTTGTAATGTCCAAACCCAATTGGTCCATGACTACCTTGGGCATCAGATTATGGGATGCTCCTGAATCTAACATAGAATTATGCAGAGTCATATCATGAATCTTCAGATTGATATAGAAATGAGGGACCTCATTAGCATCACTACTCTCCTCTACTCGTGGTCCAAACAAGATGGCAGGATGATCATCTTGTATATTTAAAGTATCAGAAGTTTCTTCCATCTTGAGCATCTTAATGATATGATTTCTATATTTACTATTCTTCATCAAATCATTGAATAGAACATAGATTTTAATTTTGGCCATCTCACTTTCAAAGTTAAAGGAAGAAGAGGTTTCTTCTACCTCTTTGATGACTATATCCTTTCTTGTTTTAGGTACTTTCTTTGGAGGTTCTTCCTTCTTCTTTCCTTTCTCCACAACATCCTTTGCAACATAGTCCTTCTTAGGCTGACTTGAATAAGTTGTATTATTTTGAGATTCTTTGGTAGGATTTCCCTTTGGAGGATTTGCAGGCACCTTTTTTTTCCGAAGATTATATTGTTTCTGGAATTGCATGATGGCATTGTGTAGCCCTGTTTAGTAATATTCCTTTTCCACTAACAACCTTTCATCATTCTCCTGCATGAATATTTCATTTGCATCCATGAACTGATCATGTTCTTCTTTAGTCAAAAACACCTATGTTTCATCACCATCACAACAATTCATATTGTCTTCAAAATTTTCATTTACATAATCATTTTGAAAAGGAGGTATTATTTGTTGGTCACCTTGGTTCCTCTGATCTCTTTGTCTGATTTGTGGAACTACTGGTATTCTTTGATTTCAGGGTGGAACATCAACTTGCTCTCTAGTGTTAGGATTATGATCTAAAATATCATTTCCATGAGTTTCTCCATGGTATTAATCATCATTTCAAACATATCTTTTGATGACTATGAGGTTGAAGGTTGTGCCTTATCTTGAACTTTGTTCATGTCCCTGTTAGAATTATATTTGATCTCTCCTGAAGCCATTAGATTTACTTCAACTTCTATTTCATCACTCATCGTAACATATACTGAGGTGTATATTCTTTCCCTCAACAACAAGGAAAAATCGTTTTCAAAGGAATGAACATATCTAAGTTGAGCATCTCTAGGAGGAGGTTTTACTTCAGTAGGAATTGAGTTGTGAAATTTTATAAATCTAGCTGAAAAATCATGTACTATTTCATCAAGTGACCTTCTCATGTTGCTGTACTAGGTTAGCAATCGAAGGGGGTTTTCCTTGTCACCCCACTTTGCAAGAAAACTTGTTTCAAAGGCTTCAAAATTTTGGATACTTGCTTTTGGGAGAGCTCTGAACCAGTTTCAGACTTCTCCTACAAAAATTTTTGTAAACAACCTCATTTTTGCATCTTCAAAATATACTTCTTATAGTTATACAAAATCATTGAACCAATCTAAGTGTTTTTGGGCTGACACGTTGCCTTCAACATCATACAACTTATCCTCTGATTATATTCCCAAGAAAAATCATGTAACTGAGAAGGTAGAACAAGAGGGGCAAACCTAGATGCCATGTCTGTAGTAAGAACTTGAATTGGATGTTAGTTCTGAGTAGGAATCACAAGAGGTTTAGTAGAGGCAACTAAAATTAAATATTGGAACCTCTTCTCATCAAATATGATCTCGTTCAAACAAGACTCAAATTTAGTTCTGAATAGAGTTTCCTCAAATTTCAAATCAAAATCAAGGTCTTCAATGCTTGTCACTCCATATTTGGGAAAGGATAGATATCTTTCTAGACACAAAATTGGGCTTATTGGCCTTTCTTTTATTTTTTGTACAATATTCTCAGGGTCAGACACAGGGATTACTGCTTCCCGGTCTGGATTTCTCCTGGTATGAATTCTCTTGGGAGCCAGGATTTCTAGCTCAAACTAATTTATGCTACTAGTATATTTATAATGGATTCACCAGGGTAGATTTAGTCTCAGCTAATAAGGTGTTTGATTCACTGTCACCCTTAGGAATCAAATCTAAAGCTTTAAGTCATTCTTTTCCAAAGGAATATTTCACTTTCGGTTCCCGACAACGATGCCAGAATGTTAGCACTCTGTAAAAAATTTCGGATGATAAAAAATGACAGAGGTAACCTACAAACCAACATTAGATCTAGGTACTAGATTGCTAATCTCATAGAGGGCTCCCTCCTGTCACTTGGTCTTTAATAATGAGTTTTCTTTAACAATTCAATGGCTAGGTTTTGTTGTTTTGGGGATTGTTTTATAAATTTGTTGGAAAGTAAGGGCAGGGACACTTAGGGCTATGGATTCAAACTTCTGAAATGAATGGAAGCATTGACTAGTCTGTAGAAATCTCCAGAGGAGAAAGGTTAAATGAGGTGATAAATCTGAGTTATAAATTGTAAATTTGCAGAGTGTAGGAAGAAAAGAAAACATATAACTGCATCAGTGCATTAAATAAATGAATACTGAATTAGTTAGGAAGAACTTAACACAATTTAAATTGCTTCAGTCGAGAGCATCACAAGATGAATTATGGGCCTTTGACTATCCAATTTAAAAATAAGACAGTGAAAATGAAATCAGAAATACAATAAATACATACAAAGAGAGGAGACAAAACTTAGATCACCACCATTAGAATATTTTCATGGAAACTTCAAGACTTATGCATATGTATTTAATTCAGCTTGAAAAAATTACATTCAAGTTATGAATAGCTACAATCATTCCCTTTCACTTCTCCCAACAACTAATACATTTGGAACTCCTAATATTTATACAAGTTGATTTTCTTCAGTTTTCAAACCGATTACAATGATTGGAATGAAACGTTTCAGTTTCCGAAACTGATTACAATGATTACAAATGACAGTTTCGGTTTGAAACTGATTACAATAATTAGCGAGAAAATGTTTCATGATCCATCTTCTGATTCCTCTGATGCTTCAGTGTCATTCTTTTCCACTTGTTCTACTTTGGTGTTCCACCTGATATGTCCTCTTTAGTGACATCTAGACATCATCTACTGGACCCTAGAAAATTACACTTCGTCTTACCCATCTGTACTATATCCTTCCATTGCAAGTCAGAAGGGATATCATAATCTATCATTTCTTTGATCAGGATATCCAGGTCAATGTAGGAAGCATATAACATGACTGGTAGTCCAAGTTTTACTTCATTGAACTGATTCAAAATCTCAAATTTTGTAATCAGATTCTCAACTAGTGTAGCTCCTTTCAGATTTTCCTCTAGGGTTTCAAGCTTGGAGTGATCCATTCTACACTGAGTGAGGTGAGAATTGTATTTTTCCTGCTCATACGATTTTCCCTTGCCATCCCAAAATGGTGGGATTCCTTTGATGAACAATTCTTCAAACAAATCTTCAAATTATTGCACACTTTGCTCCATTTGTGTTGCCTTGGTCTAAGCTGATTTCAACAGGTTATTTTTAGCAATAACCCTCCTGACCCAGATAATCAATGTATTTATGTATTTAACTCCAATAATATGAAGTTCTGCAATAGGAATGGAGTTAAGTAAATTTATGGCATTTTGGGCCCATTCTGATGGCTTCTTTGCTAAAGTCTCATTCACAACAGTGTACCTACTTCTGATTGTGATGGCTATGTTGTCTTTATCATTTATGAAATTCAAATAAAATCTGAACTTGGCAACTTTAGCAACTATAGAGTCCTAGATGATATTCTTGGCTCCCTGCAACATCCCTTTGCCTCTTAAACTCATCTTCAATTTATCTATTCTTTCTTGCAGGATTTCATTCTCCTTTTGAAATTGAGCCATTCCTTCATCCTTTGCCTGCATCTCCTACTTCAATTTCTCTATGATCCCTCTTAGACCTTTTATTTCTTCTTCTTTTAGGCTAACTTGTGACATATCCTGGATAAGTCCTTTAGTGTTTGGCCCAGCTTCTGTCGCAGGAGGTACAACTACAACCCTATTTAGAAATTATGTCTGCTCTTGTGACCACTTCACCTTTTCTCATTCTAGTTGCAACGCCCTAGATTTGTATTCCAATAGCTATTGACAAAGTGTTTCATTTTCTTATTCCAGAGAAAATAATTATGTTGTTTGTGGATGCTCTGTGGAAGACATTTTCAATTTCTTCTTCAATCTTTGAATTAATTTGTCTTTTTCATCCAATCAGGATTTCACCCCTTGGGGACCTTCATATTCCAATCTCTTGACCTGAGTCTGCCAAGATCTGCTAGATGGTTTTTCTTGCCTCAACCTCCCTTCCAATTTCATTGCATAAGATTACAGCTTACACAATATTTTAGGTATTCTGCAGCTACCAAAACACTAATCCCTTAATCCAGAATTAATTTAGAAAACCATTCAAAATAGAGAAGGGGGGAGGGATCGTCAGACATAGTCGTCANAAAATATGACACCTACCCAACACTCTCCCACTTGTTGTTTTCTTTTCATATAGGTGGTCACAAGATTACATAGTTAATAATCTAGGGTATCAATGCCTATTTTTTCTCTACACTAGGAGAACTTCTCAGAGCTCACTGACTTTGTCAATGAATCTGCAACATTCTTCAAAGTTTCAGCCTTCTCCAACAACACCTTTTTGTCTTCAACCATGTCTCTCACAAAGTGATACTAAACATCAATTTTTTTTCTTTGAATGATAAGATGAGTTCTTTGTCAAGAAGATTGCACTCTGACTATCATAATCTAACCTTACTACTTGTTGTACCAACACAATACCTGAACACAATAATTTTAACCATACTAATTCCTTTCTTGCATGAGTGGCTGCCATGAATTTCCATGTATTGAACTTATGTAGTTGAGAGTTCCACTACAACTTGTCCTTTTCTCATCTAACTGATTTCTCCTCCAAATAGTTTAAACAATTACCCACTTGTAGATCTTCTGTGATCCATATCTCCAACCTAGTCTGCATCAACAAGCCCATGTATTTAAAACACTCTATCTAATCCTGGTCTTCCTTGGTAGCACAATCCATAACTATAAGTGCCACACAAATACATGAAAACCATTTTTACTGTTGTCCAATGCTCCTTCCCTTGTTTTGACATATACCTTCTCAAAACTCCCACTGCATGTGGAATGTTCAATCTAGTACATACCATTGCATACATCAAACTTCCAACTACACTAGCATATGGAAAATGGGGCATGTCCTCTCTATCTTCCTGTGTATTGGGACATTGATCTACATACAACTTTACACCTACAGGAATATGAACCTTGACCAATTTACTTTCTTTCATATTAAACCTATGTAATATCATCTCAACATATTTTCTCTGATTCAACCAAATTTTCTTATTTGCATGATTTGTTTTAATCTCCATTCCCAGAATGAAGTTAGCAACCACGAGATCCTTCATGTCAAATTTGGAGAATAGTTGTGACTTCACCTCCTTGATTACATCCATGTTGTTTCCTAGAAGCAACATGTCATTGACATATAACACTACATAAATGAAGTGATTACCAATATACTTGGAATATACATAGTGATCAACCCTACTTCTCACAAATCCCAGTCCAAGGATGTATGTGTCAAACTTTTGGTAACACATCCTAGGTGATTACTTTAGATCATATAGTGACTTCTTTAGCTTACATGCCATGTCTTTCTTTCCCTTCACTGCAAATCATTCTCTCTGCTTCATGTATATTTCTTAATCTAGATCCCCATGTAGGAATGTTGTCTTCACATATATCTATTCTACTTCAAAATCAAAAGCAAGAACAACATATAAAAGAAATCTAATAGAAGTTAACTTGGTAACATGAGAAAAAAATTCACCAAAGTCAATTCTCTCTACCTGGGAATAACCTTTTTCTACTAACCGAACTTTGTATTTCTACACTTTTTATTTTTCATTCAACTTCTTTTTGAACACCCATTTGTTGATAATGGAATTTATTCTAGTTGTAAACTCAACTAGATCCCATGCCTCATTCTTATCCCTGTGTTTGGGACGGCCTATTACAAATAAGGTATCTATGCTATGAATATCCATTATTTTCCACCTCATATCTTCTGATAACATGGATGAAACTACATCCTCATACTTCAATGTAGATTGAGTGGTACTACCAATTGCCACAACCAGATTATCCTAGGATCTTGACAAATAACATAACAAAGTAATACAATTATCTTCTTCTACACGCATAATATTAACAAATCCAAGTTGACTTGCCAAATTTTTGAAGGCATTTAGATACTTTATCATAGAATCTCCATCTTCCATCCTAAGATAATACAACTTATTTAGAAGAAACATAACTTGTTTACCAAGGAATTTGATTGATACAAATTTCCCAATGATTCCCATAGTTCTTTTACTATATATTCTCCCAACACATTCAATAACATTGAATCATCCAAGCATAGTCGAATCATACTATGTTCTCTTCTATCCAACCTCTCCCAATCTTCTTTTGAAATACCAATAGATTGAGTACTAGTAGTTTGTGTACCATTATATTGTTTACTAGTAGTTTGTGTATCAGTAGGCTACGTACCAGTAGGTCATGTACCATAATCCACATCGATCCATCGTTCTTTGTCTACAAGAAGGTCCTCCATCTTGAGCTTCCATAGATCAAATTTTGAATCATTGAACTTCTCAATATCGGTTCTAGAACTACTTTCCATTATCTTTCAACACGTGAATCACAACTGCAAAGTTCCCATTAAACCCTGGTTTATCACAGACCCAAGATAAACTTGATCGATCAAGATCGATCCAAACCATCAGCAACAAAGGCGTCCTCCTGAAGCCAAAAACGTGCTTTGATACCGCATGTAAGTTTTAAACCTATGAAGTAAAGAAATTCATACAAATTCTTAAGAAAAATAGAAACTAATCAATGACTCATACACATAGTACACACAGATTTACGCTAGAAACCCTTAACCAAGAGAAAACCAACCTTTCTTGGTGCCACGCCTCTCAATTATTCATTGTATTAAATTCACCATTCAACGCAATAAAATATATACACAATATTTTAGGTATTTTGTAGCATAGATGATTTTAGGGGATAAAATTTGCAAATGGGTTAATTTTCCATGGTTTTTCCCAAAAAACGATTCGCCGATTTCCATTTTTTCTAAAAATGATTCTCCCAAATTCTATACAATAAAATTATTTTACCTTAAAAATTGCCAAAATTGTATAGAAACTATATAAAATCCTTATAAATTTGAATGTTTTTACAAAATTATCACCAAACATTTTACATTTTGCATATTAAGGACTATTAATATTAGCCCAAGTTTCTACATTTTAATATAAATTTCCATCCTTAAAATTATCCTTATTCTACAACTACCAAAACCCTATTCCCTTAATTTTGGATTAATTTAGAAAAATGCTAAAACATAATGAAAAATGCTAAAACATAATACACCTGCAATCATCAAATATGAAGGGTGGAGGGATTTTCAGAAGCAGTCGACAAATATGAAGCACCATCCCACAAACATGCATAGAATATAACACCTACCCAACAACATTGTGCCAAGACCAAAGGGGAATTCAATGGTGAGTTCCATATGGCTCTACAAGATTAAGCATATCGTAGATGGCAACATTGAGAAGTGCAAAGTGAGGTTTGTGGAGAGAGGTTCTACCAACATCGATAAGTACAAAGTGAGGTTTGTGAAGAATATCAATTTGGTGTTGTATGTAGATGACCTATTCCTTACAAGATCGAAGAATCTCATTGTAGGGTGCAAGGAATATATGGTAGCTGAGTTCGAGATGAAGGACATTGGCATGATGCATTACTTCTTTGAGTTGTAGGTTTGGTAGAGATCAGGGGAGATTTTCCTTGGGTAGGTTAAGTATGTAGTTGATATCCTGAAGAGATTACAAATGGAGGACTGCATACCCATGGCCATGCCTATGATCACTAACCTGAAGAAATTCATGTTGGATTACTAAGAGGCAGGGTGAATCAGTAATAGAGAAATCTAATCCTTTTTAACCATATAATGCAAGTGTTATATTAATGTAGAATTATCATCCAATATTTGAAAAGTAAATAAACAATGAACAAATGAACAATCATACACATACCAGTACACTAGTGTTTTTATGTGGAAACCCAAAGCAGGAGAAAACCACAGAATGATTTTTCTTATATGTCTTGAAGAATTACATTCATTAGAAGAACCAAATTCCTTTGTTTTCCAGCTGTAGCTGGAAGGAGGCTCCAACCCCCTAGTTTCTCAGGATACAACCCGAGGGAAGCTCCAATTCCCCATTTATCTAGCTACAATCAGAAGGAGGCTACAACCCCCTATGTTCTCTGGCTACAACCAGAAGGTGGCTACAACCACCTGTCCTTGCCCCGTCCAACTGCCCTAACATATAAGTAGAATCATGGAACCAATGCCACACTATCAATGTGAGATATATTGTTGTAAACATGTACCAATAAACCTGCACCAAACAACATGTACCAATAACCTAAACCATGTATCAACCATGCATCAACCTGTAATCAACCTATACCATAAAAAAGTGCATCAACCATGCACCTACCTTTACCAAACAACCTGTAATCAACTTGTACTAAAAACAAGTGCATCAACCATGCACCAACCTGTACCTCAACCTCCAAACCTTCCTTAACTTTAACAACAAGAGACTAGCATTTTCATCAAACTTTACTTTAGTATAACATGACTAGTTTTGGATTAGTAAACAACCCTAACTTGAAATAATCATAACTATGTACTTGTAATGAACAAAGATCTGAAATTAGTACACAATGTTCTTCAATGTGTTTTATACAATTCCTCTAGGTGCCACTAGTTGGAACCTATCAGAAAATGCGTTATAGCAAAAATGGCATACCTTATTGAATTCTGGCTTATTCTAGAGAGAGAACTTGTAGAGAATGCCCCACGTTGGATATTTGTTGTATGGATCTAAAATTTTTACATATAATACTATAGATTGTACTCTAACCAACACATTTGGTCTTACTGAATGTGGATCTGTTATGAATAATTTATGACGTTTTTACCCAAAACACTTCTTTCAAACTAGTTCCAAGACTAGCCACAAACCCTAATTTCCACGTAATGTAACTCCCAAAATACAATGACCCACAAGCTGAAATGTGTACCACATATACTTGCATATGTTTTCTCAACGGCCTCCCAATTTCATGGTCTAAATCATTCTAGAAATTTTTTTATTACAAAAATGGTGATATGACTTGTAAATAACATACCTTAGAAAGCATCATCAAAAGAATTTATTCTCCCTTGAATTTCGTCCCTCATTACTTCACCTTCCCTCTGAAATTAGACTTAGATATCCTTTGCTTACCTCAGTCACCTTTAGATATTCAATATTCTCAAGTGTTATTGAAATGAGAGAGCCTTTCCTCTTATTTATACTCTCCAAGTAGCCTCCTTAGAAGCATCTTCTAGGCCACTTTGTCCACATAGCCAATTTGTCCACATAGTCACCTATGCCCAACTTTGCCCAAATTGACACTTTTCCATGTATCCAATAGCCACTTAAACACTTAACTCATTTTCCTCATTTTAGGGTTAACCTTATTATAACCACTTTCCATAATTAGAAAGTTCTCCATTTACATTATTATTTAAATAATCCTCCTTGACTTTGTCACTTCACTTTATTATTTAAATAATCCTCTTTGATTTTGTCACTTCACTTTATTATTTAAATAATCCTCTTTGACGTTGCCACTTCAATTTATTATTTAAATAATTTTCTTTGACATTCTCACTTCACTTTATTATTTAAATAATTTCTTCTTTGCAAGCACTTTGACTCCTTTGACCTTTTGGGGTTTCAAGCCAATCATATGAGGGTCCTTCAACTTCGTAAGGCCATAACTCTCAAACCGTGAGGAGTTATGTGACGTTCCATATACCATAGGAAATGGAATGACATGTACTATCCATATAGAATAGTATTACCTGCAAATATATCAAAACTCATACCATTATACCTCAAAAAAACTTGGGTCCATTACCCAAACCTTTGTGCTACCGGAATTCTCTATCAGACTTTCTTCAAGGGTTGACATCAATGACAACCAACCCAATTAATCAACAATATCCCCATTTTCCATTGATGGCAACACTCTGATGCAATATTGAAATCATATCACTCATGCTCCCCCTGGAACCATGCATGCATCTTTGTGACCAATGCTCCCCCTGGAACCATGCCTTTCTCCTCAGCATCTGATAAATATCTCTCCCTTTGTCATCAATGGAAAAGGTATCTTTCCATTCGAGGTTTCTCCCCATAACTGACTCGTTTGATCTCCCAACCTAAATTGTCCTCTTTATGGTGCTTCCTCATGTACATCTAAGACATATAAGATAAGAATTCAAAAGAATTCATTTTGGAGTAGAAATAACTCCGAGTCTCTGGCAAAGATACTCAAAGGATTCCCATGGAAGAGGTTTTGTAAAGATATATGCCACTTGTTATTTTGTGCCCACATATTCAAATATGATGTTCTTTTCTGCAACTTATTCCCGTAGAAAGTGATACTTGATTGGAATGTGCTTGGTCTTGGAGTTCATCACAAGGTTCTTTGAGATATTGATGGCGATTGTATTATCACAATAGATTGGAATGGGCTCATCATATTCAACCAGTATATCTGTCAGAGTTTGTGTCATCCATAGAACCTATGTACAACATGTTGCTGCTACAATATACTCTTCCTCGGCTGTAGATAAAGTGTTGGCATGTTTACAGGAAGAATGTGCTTGTCATTGACGACAAGAATAGCAGTGAACCAAAACTCAAAGAGAGCAAAAGATGAGAAATCTCAGAAGAGATAGCAGTTTCCAGAAGTGTAGATGAGGTCCAAGAGACAGACTCATAGGAGGATCAACTTAGAAAACCTTCTAAGTCAAAGAGATTAGAAGCTCAGTAGGAAGAGAGAAAGTGGTCGTTGGATCACCAATACAAAGGACCAACAACTATTGGATTGATTTAAGTGGAAGGATAGGATAAGCAAGGCCTGATATCTGAGATCTCAATCACCTGAATTTTCGTCAATCGTCGAATCGAGATAAATTGAAAGATAGGATAAGAAAATATGGAGAATCGTTGGATTTGATCCAAGGAAAATATGAATCACAAATAGATCAAGCCATTGATATAATATCTTGATAAATGAACAACATTCATTTTAGGTATAAATATGTGAGGAGGTTATGCTCCGTAGAAATCAATTTGAGAGTTTCAGTTTGAGATCTAAAATCCCCGAAGTCCGAAGAGCCGGAGAGCCAGAGTAAACGCCAGTCGTTAGATAATTTTAAAGTAGAAGGATAGGATAAGATAGAAAATAATCATCATAGAAATATCAAGTCGTCAATCTAAGAACATGATCGACGAACAACATTTAGTTTAGGTCTAAAGTTACGAGGAGGTTATTGTTTGGGGATTCTCACTTTGGAAGAATTGGCGACTTGAAAATTCGAAATACCCGAAGTCCCGAAGGTCAAAGTATAGAAGTGAATTAGGATCCATGTTAGAAAGACTATGTCATCAAGGACACATGGCACAATCAGACAATGACAAGTGTGAAGTTGATTCGACATTTCAGGTACGTGAAAATCACAAATCCGAGTGACATGTGGCAGCTACTAGGTTCATGAAACGTCATCAAGTGACGTCACTCCGAGAGTTTTACTTTGGGATATTTACCACCAACACTTTCCCAAAGTTCTGAAGTCTCGAAGTGGTTTGGGGCAGTCCATCGTTGAGGAGGAGATGTGGCACAATATCAACAACTTCGAAAGTTTGTGGATGAGTAGAACGTGAAAATCGTCAAAGACAAATCTCGACCATTCATCGTCAAGGGGAGTATGTGTCAGTTGATCTGAGATTTCAAAGAAATCTCACTTCAAGGATTTCTAGTTGAGACTTGAAAATTTCAAAGTCCGAAGATGCGAAAGGATCGTGACCATTGATCCGAAAGCGACATTCATTAGTGGTTTGTAAGCTCCAGAAAAAAGAAAAGGAAGGTTGAAAGGTTAGAAAGTTGAGATTTCCTAACCCTGAATACCTAAAGGGATTGTGACCTTTGATTCGATAAGACCACGCGTCATTAGATCATGTACTCCAGGTGAAATACTCTGAGAGAAAGCAGAGTTTGAGAATCGAGAATCCCAAAGCCAGAAAGGTGAAATCGATCTCGTCTGTTGGTTTGGAGGGCTACATGTCACATGGTCATTGATATTAAGGATCACACATGGATGGAGGAAATAAGGCAGGAAAAGACAATAGATTAGAGCCATTGATCAAGGGAATCTATTAGAGACCATGAGATCGAAGATCACGCCTGGTTGCAGGATCATAGGTTGCTCGGAAGTTAATTTTCTAAGGGCAGGCCAGAATTGAAACCACGGTATCATAGAAAGGGTATGTGGCAGATGTAGGTATATTGCAGGGAGAAAAATGGTTGATACCAAACCACTATTGGACGTGCCCATAGTCGTTTTATTATGCAAGAATGTAGCCCGAGGTAACATGTGACAAGGGGATAATGAGAAGAGAGCTCATGCTCACAATCATGTGGTCATGTGAAGTTAAATCTCCCAATTTCATATCAAAAATAGGGAGCTAGTGCTCACTAGACCAAGAACGCAAACCTCCTTTTTAATAGGCGTATGGTCACCACCAGAGGTCACATGAAGGAAGGGACTTAGAAGACAAAGAAGACAAAAAAATGACTAGTTATAACTGCCAGAGAAGATGAATAATTTTGATTGACAGAGAAGCAAAATATTCTCAGGATAACTTCCAGAGAAGCCAAAGAACCTTGAATAATGACTAGAGAAGATGAAGAGTTTGCATGATGATCAGGCAGACGAATCGACGTGTGAAAGAGATGCAGAATAGAGAAGAGGCAGAGTGTTTTTTGATGTGTGATGCATGTGAGTAGTGTAAATGTGTTGAACCTGCACAAAATATATATATCTAAACAATAATACACACATTTGCAGAGATAATTGGAGAAAGAAGAAGAAGGATAGAAAGAATGGAAGAATTCTCACTAATCATTATGAATAATGAATAATTTACACATGATATACTCTGTGTAACTCAAGGAGTTCGAATTGAGGTGAACCAATTCACCATAGTGGTGGTCTAGAGTGATCTGGACACACACCAACAGTTGCGTGAGTGAAATTCCACCTATTCTAGTCTCTCAGTCAGTTACGGGAGTGAACTGCCACCTAGTTGAGTTAACTAGTCAACTAGTCTTCAGTTAACTGATTGAACAGAGAGTAGTGAGGAGTTAACTGAGGGAATCAAGGCTAATATGCCACTTTGGTGATGATACCAATGCAAGGTCGAATTAGCATTGTGATGATCCCAATGTTGCATGGTGATGATCCCAATGCAACATCTAAACTCAACTCAACTAGTCAAGCGAAAGTGTGGTGAAAGAGAATATTCTTCAGTGGAATATTCTCTCCTAAAATATAGGATATTGGATAATGACTAATTATGACTAATAAACAAATAAAAACCAACCCAAGAAATCCTAGGTTTTAGGTAGAGTAACTCCAAAAACCTTAAGAAAAAGAAATCCTAGGTTTGCGTGAAGTAAATCCAATACTCCCCCTGAACATCACTATGGTGAAAATAAAGATTAGGTCCCAGCAACGAGGCCATGTTAGGTACCCAAGTACAAAATATACACTGAAAATAAAGTGAGGAAAGAGGGAAAACCTAATGGGAAACCCCCCCACTCAAGGTACAATGTTTGTAAAAAAAAGAACTGCAGTTGCTAGGAAACTGTGTCCTTCACTCCAAGACGACCTCCCAAAGAATGGAATTTCTGCTCAGTGAAGGTCTTGGTGAAAATGTCTATCGTCTGTTCTGATGAAGGACATAATTATAAGTCGATGATCCGCTCGTGTACTAAGTCCCAAATGTAGTGCATGTGGATCTCGATGTGCTTTGTCCACTGCCTCTAAACTAGATCTCTGAGGAAATTCAGAGTGTTCTGGTTGTCACACTAGATGACGATCGACCGATGAAACTAAATGCCCAACTCAGTGAGAAAATGTCGTAGCCACATAGCCTAAATAGTTGTGTTAACTACCCCTCTATACTCTGACTTAGATGAAGATAGAGAAATGGAAACTTGCTTCTTGATCGACCAACAGATAGGCCCAGAACCAAGACTGAGTGAGTAACCAGATGTGGACTTGCGATCAATGCTATCGCTAGCCCAGTCAAAATTAGTAAACCCAATGAGATCTAATGTAGAGTCAACTGCATAATGAATCCCAAAGGTGATGGTGCCCTGTACGTATCGAAGGATACACTTTGCATCTTTCCAATGTAGCTCATGTGGCTCCTGCATGAACCTAGAAACTGCGCCAACTGCATATGAGAGGTTTGGTCTGGAGTGTGTGAGATACAACAAACTTCCCACTAGCTGTCTGTATAGTGTGTTGCCAAACAGTGGAGTCTCCCCACCATCCTCAGGTTTGATTCCTAAAAGGAAAGGAGTCGAAGCAGACTTGTAGTCTGTCATGTGAAATCTCTCAAGGAGATCTCATGCATACTTGGCTTGAGAGAGTTTGATGTCTAATGCATCCTATATGATCTCAAGTCCAAGGAAGAAGTGAAGTAGACCCATGTTCTTCATCAAAAACTTGTCATGAAGAATCCTCTTGACTGCAACAATCACTGAAGTCAAGAAACCGGTGATCAGCATATCATCGACATACATAACTAAAAGTAGAAGTGAATCAGCCATCCTGAGCATGTATACATTTGGGTCTGATTTACAATGTACAAAGTTTTGTGACAACAGGTAGGAGTCCATCTTGGCATAGCATGCCCTCGGAGCCTGTTTGAGGCCATAAAGTGACTTCTTCAATCGACAGACCAAAGATGAGTCCTACATAAATCCCTGAGGCTACTCCATGTAGATCTCCTCAGAGAGATCACCGTGAAGAAATGCATTCTCCATGTCCATATGATGGACTTCCCATCCCTTCGTTGCCACAATGGCAAGGGCCAATCGATTGGAATCCATCTTCGCTACTGGAGTGAAGGTCTCATCATAGTCAATACCATGAACCTGTTGAAAGCCTTTGGCAACAAGCCTGGATTTGTATCTACTAATTTTTCCATCCGATGTGCTCTTGGTCCTGTAGACCCATCTTCATCTGAAAAGTTTCCTCCTAGAAGGAAGGGGAACCAGATCCCAAGTCTAGTTCTCGAGGAGGGAGTTGTACTCCTCCTACATGGCGGATTCCCAAAAGGGATTTCCAGCAGCCTCTCCATAAGACTTTGGATCTGAAGATTGAACCAAGAAAATATGCCTCGAAGGTAATGATTCATTGGTAGTGAGTGAAATAGGAGGCTCCTCGAAATCAGATCAAGTTTTCCTAGTATCGGTTGGATCAACGATGAGATCCCCTGCATCTTGAAGAGTAGTCTATGCCCACTTGGGCGTCTCCTATGGCTCTACAACTACATATGGATGCTCTGAATTTGCATCCGACTGTACTAAATCTGAATATGAATCTGAATCATATGAGTCCTCTGAATTAGAACTCTCATCTGAAGAAGATTCAGCATGTGCATTCTCATCATCTCGGATAGGTGGAAGAGTGAAGGTGTTTGCATGCGGATGTTGAGGTACATGCGAGACACTTTCCTCGAATTGGAAACTACGCTCAATGATGAGTCGGTCCGAGGAAAGATCAATAAGATGATATCCCTTCACATCGTCAGGGTATCCAACAAAAATTCACTCAGTTCTCTATGGATCAAGTGCCTTCCTCTTTTCAGAGGAAATCCTGGCCCATGCACGTGAACCAAAAATACGAAAGTGGGTCACTTCTAGTTTGAGGCCGCTCCAAGCCTCTTAGGGGGTCTTATCCTTAACATATCTATGAGGATATCTATTTTGGATGTATGTTGCATAGTTAAGTTCTTCGGCCCATAGTATTTGTGGTAGTAACTTTGCATGCAACATGAAATATGACATCTCCTTTAGAGATCGGTTTTTCCGCTCAGCATCTATGTTTTGTTGTGGAGTATAAGGAACTATGTGCTGCAACTGAATCCCTGTCTCATGGAAAATATTGTGGATATCATGATTCACATACTCTTCCCTGTTATCAGTTCAAAGGACTTTGATCTTCTTTCTAGACTGTATCTCAACCAAAGCTTTGAAATCTTTGAGGTGTTGAAAGACCTCACATTTTTACCTGAGAAAGTAGATCCAAGTAAAACGTGAGAAATCATCAACAAAAATGAGAACAAGCCTCACTTTTAGGATGGATGGATGTGGAAAAGGACCCATAAGGTCATTTTGGATCATATCTAAAGGTGCGGAAGCTCGTTGAGACTTTCCTTTGTCGAATTTCTCTTGAGGGTGTTTTCCGAGAACACATCCCTCACATACTCCCTTGGAGAAATGGATGTTTGGTAGGCCATCAACTAATTTGTGTTTGCTAAGTTGTTACATGTATATGAAATTCAAATGTCCAAACCTTTCGTGCCATATCCAACTACTTTCATCAGCATGAGTAAGCAATAAAGAAAAATCAGGTTCACTGAATTTAGAAAATGTATACAATCTAGACTGATGATTTACCTCACCGGTAGCAACCCCGGAGTTGGTTTGCATGTCATAGATGTCCAAGGAATTTGGTGTGAATACGACTCTCTTTCCGATGTCGAAATTCATCATATGATACATGGAGAGAAGGTTGACAGAAATCTTGGGAACATGCAACACATTCTCGATACTTTCATTGGTGAGTTCAATCCTTCCTTTTCTAGTGACTTCGACAGAAGAGTTGTCCCCCATCAGAACAGGAGGACCTTTTCATGCATCCAATGAAGAATATACTACTTCTAAGGAAGCCATGTGATGTGATGCTCCTGAATCTACAATCCAAGCATCGGGAGAGGAGTTGATGGAAATCAAGGCATGGCTAGAATTGCCTTTTTTGGAATTTGGATCTTCTGGCTCCTTCTTCTTTACACCCTCAGGGATGCGATCTCCAAGGTTGTTTTACTGAAGTATTTGAGACATCATATCTATTTTATTTTGCATGCATGTGGATTCCGAATGGAATCCTTTGTGAAAGTATGTGCATTTCTCTCCTTTTCTTCCATTTTCTCCTTTGGATCCGGAAGCATCGATGAAGGGTTTTGTGTACCCTTCCTTCTTCGTATGTGCATGATATTTTTGCTTATATTTATTTTTATATTTTTTATATTTGTGGCTGCCATCATGCACAGTGAGTGAATGCACCCTTGGGCCTTTGATTGTGCCCATGTTGATGAGCTTGGTTTTCTCTTGTGTCAGGGATTCGATAAAGTCCTCAAGAGAAGGCATCTTCTAGGTGGCTCTAGAAACAAATCTGATAGTATGGAATGTGGATATGAATATAGAGAATTCAAGACCAATATTGGAGAGAATGGTGAGAACCATTTTTTTCTCCTCCGTCGATTTATCAACCCCACAAGCTTTGAGTTGGGGCAGTAAATCCTTGAATTTTGTAAAGAAATCTTGGATATTGTCAAAGATTTTTGGATCCAATGTGAGAAGCTCCACCTCTAGCATGTGTCCCCTCATCTCATATTGTTTTCCAAATATCCCTTCCAATATTTTCCAGGCTTCATTGGGATTCTTACAAGAAGATATGTGAAAAAGAAGATCGGGAGAAATAAGACTGCAAATTGTTCTGAGTGCCTGATCCATGCGATTTAAGTACTTGGATTTTTCTATGGCTGATGTCAGTTTTGATCTATATTCATGGTTAACCTATACAACCCTTTGTATCGGAGATGTATGGCTATTTTCTCCTTCCATTCAAAATAGTTGTAAGGTGTAAGAATGAATTCTTTTGGGAATTCCATATTTATGATGTCTTCAATCTTTTGTACCTGCAAAATTTTTGGTGTAGCTTTTTCTTAATAGTCCATTGGCTATGATACCATGTAAATGTGTTGCAACTGCACATAATATATCTATATAAACAATAATACACACATTTTTAGAGAGAATTGGAGAAAGAATAAGAAGGAGAGAAAGAATGGAAGAATTCTCATTAACTGTTATGAATAATGAATAATTTACACATGATATACTCTTTATAAATAAAGGATTTCGACTTGAGGTGAACCAAGTCACCATAGTGGTGGTCTAGAGTGATCTAGACACACACCAATAGTTACGGTAGTGAATTGCCACCTATTCTAGTCTCTCAGGCAATTACGGGAGTGAATTGCCACCTACTTGAGTTAACTAGTCAACTAGTCTTCAATAAACTGACTAAACAGAGAGTAGTGAGGAGTTAAATGAGAGAATCAAGGCTAATGTGACACTCTAGTGATGATACCAAGGCAAGGTCTAATTAGCATGGTGATGATCCCAGTGTTGCATGGTGATGATCCCAATGCAACATCTAAACTCAACTCAACTACTCAAACTGAAGTGTGAACTGAAAGAGAATATTCTCCAGGTGGAATATTCTCTCC
>SNQJ01S0062301.1:66041-96703 GCA_010110895.2 Picea sitchensis
TCTCCCCTAAAATATAGGAGACTGGATAATGACTAATTATTACTAATAAACAAGGAATAACCTTAGGAAAAATAAATCCTAGGTGTGTGTGAAGTAACTCCAACACCTCCTTTGAACATCACTATGGTGAAGATAAAGAATGGGTCATGGCTACGAGGCCATGTTAGGTACCCAAATACAAAAGATACACTGAAATAAATGAGGAAAGAGGTAAAACCTCATGGGAACAAAACCCCCCCTCAAATTACAATGCATAAAATAAAAAATGATAAAGAACAAAAGGCAGTTGTTAAGCAACCATGTCCTTCACTCCAAGTAGACCTCACAACTGTGAAAGATTGTTATCTTTGAAGATTTTGTTGAAGATGTAGATGGCTGCATGGACCTGATGAAGTATATGCATCATTGATATTTCCACAAATATCCACTTTATCTTCTTGTAATGAATAATATCCAAATAAATTTTGGATGAAATTTTGAAAACCATGCAGTCGTTTCCAGAAAAATGATGAAATTTTGTTGATTTAAAAACAACCATAACTTCACTTTCCGGAATCCATTTCGGATGATTTGTTTTTTTTAATTGGATATTTTCCCGAGAGGAATTCAAATATCCAATTTGCTTTTGCAAATTTTTCTCAAAAAATATCAGAATGGCGTTTGATGTGCGCGGCTTCCTTTTTTACTCCTGAGATGCATGCATGGTGCATGAAAAAGTGTCTATATGTGAATCCTAAGAATCAAGCCATATATATTCCACATGAATTTTAGAAAAAAAAATCTGAAATGGAGTAGACATCATCTTCAATTAATGGAATACAAATTTCTGCAAATACTTTTGTAGAAGACATAATAAGAGGCTTGATCTTCTGATGGATTCTCTTTTAGATCTATCTGCTCGACCTCCTGCATGAAATCTTCACAATATTCTTTATTCCCAAATAGAACCTCCAATCTTGTCCATAATTCATTTGGAGTTAATCCTTGTGATTCTTCATATACTTGATGGAAAAGTTCGGGAGAAACAGACATGATGATACTTCCTATGGACATATATTGTCTATTCAGAAAGTCATTTTTCTCATCGACAGAATCAGGCTCTACTTCCATTGCCATAGTTATTTGGTACAATCCTTTGCATCTAATATGAAGCATAATTTTTGGCTTCTATTCGAAATAGTTATGAGGCGTGAGAAGTATTTCCAACCAATAATCCATCTTTTTGTTGTCTTCAATATTTTGTACCTACAAAAAATGATTTGGTGTAGATTTTTCTTAGCAGCCTGTCAGATATGATACCATGTAAATGTGTTGAAACTGCACATAATAGATCTAGCTATAAAATACCACACACATTTGCAGAGAAAAATTGAGAAAGAAGAAGCAAGAGAGAAAGGATGGAAGAATTCTCATTAACTGTATTCCATACTCAAAGAGTGAATAATTTACAATAGATATAGGATACATGAGTAAGTAATTATCCATAATGGTGGTCTAGAATGAACTGGACACACACCAACAGTTACAAGAGTAAACTGCCACCTAGTCTAGTCTCTCAGGCAATTACAGGAGTGAACTGCTACCTAGTTGAGTTAACTAGTCAACTAGTCTTCAGTTAACTGACTAAACAAAGAGTAGTGAGTTGGTGATGATCCCAATTTTGCATGGTGACAAAACCAATGCAACATCTAAACTCAACTCAACTAGTCAAAATGAAGTGTCAACTAAAAGAGAATATTCTCCAAGTGGAATATTTGCCCCTAAAATATAGGAGACTGGATAATGACTAATTATGACAAATAAATACGGAATAACCTTCGGAAAAATATATCGTAGGTGTGTGTGAAGTAACTCCAACAGGGACAATATGATAAGTAGTTATGAAGGTAATGAAAAGGTGAAAGACGCAAAACTTCAGACTCACATACTGAAATTTGAGTAGTTAAAGATGGATGAAGACTAAACTATTAGTAATTACTTCTTACGTATAGAAGAACTTGTCAAAACTATGAAAGGCCTAGGTGAAATGATAGCAAAATCTTTTCTAGTCCAAAAAATATTAAGATCTCTTCCTGATAGATTTAACTCAAAGGTCTTTTTTATAGAGGAAATAACTAATCTCAAAACGTTGACACTAGATCAACTTCTTGGAACCCCAATTTTTTATGAAATTAGAATCACCAAAGGTAAATCCACTACAATAGGGGCTTCTTTTAAAGTAGAGAAAATCACAGACTCCGATATAGATGAGATTGAAGAAAATTTTGTGAGAAGACTGAAGAAAGGATCAGGAAAATACAAAGGTAAATTGCCCTTCAAATCTTTCAACTGTGGTAAGATAGGTCATTTTTCATATAAGTGTCCTCACAAAAGAAAGGATTAGACATATGACGATGAAGAGAAACAAAAACACAAGAAGGTCTATAAAGAGAATAATTTTAAGAAGAAAAGACTTTGTGTAAGCAATGATGATGATCCCTCAGATGATGAAAGAAGTGACTCTTCTATTGAAAATAAAATAAATGATACCATGCTAATAGCTTTAGAATATATAAACAATGAAGATACAGAAAGTGGGTTCGCTTATTGTGAAGCAGTAGTAGATCTTGGAGGAGAACTTGTCAGTGCCATGGAAGAGATTGATAGATTCAGAGAAAAGAAAAGAAAAGAAAAACAACTACTTCTCAGGTATGAGAAAACATGCAAGAAACAATCTAAAGAAATTAATAAGTTGAAGGTTAAGTTAGAAGAATTTAAGAAGATTGAAGACATCCTCAAACAACAATTGAAGGAATCTGAAACAAAAGGTGAAAAATTGGAAGCTGAAGTAGTGACTGTCAGAAAATATCTAGAGAAATTTCAAGCCTTATATCATCAAAATTTGACAAGTATTAAATCCTCAGAAGGATTAGCCTCCATTCTAAATCAACAAAGGAATTCAAAGTTGAAAGATGGTTTGGGTTATGAAGAGGAATCAAGTAGTGTTCAACCAAGAAACAAAGAATCCACCAAGTTTGTCAAATCTACAACCATTGACAACAACAAACCTGTAGAAACAAAGGAAGAGAATCAGCTGCCAAGGAGGAGTGAAGGAAAAGCTACCAGAATTGAATCTGTAGAGCAAAGAAATAATACACCCTTTGCTCAAGGAAATCATCAACATGAAAGAAATCGACCTGCTCAAAGAAGATAGCCATTTTTTAGGTACACACATTTTTTCTATGGATATTGTTTTTACTGCTCTAACTTTGGCCACAAAGCTGTAAATTGTTCTTTAAGATTTATACATGAACAATCAAGATAGCCAAGGAATAAATACCTGCCACAAAAAAGAATGAGATAGACAAGTAACAAACAACCACAAACTACAAATCATGTGATGGTTGGGAAAAAGATTCAGATTAAGCATAACAATCGTTATGATCCTTTATTCAATGAATCATAATGTTACATCTACCATAATTATGGACATAAAGTTACAAACTGTCGCTTAAAGAACTATAAGCTAGATTCAAATCACAAAGCTGAAAACATCAAGGTTTGGAAGAAGAATGAAGATAACAAGTGTGGATTGGTGTTGTCATATCAAAAACAAAAATACTCCTGATATATTGACGGCGAATGCTCCAGTCATATGACAGGTGACAAAAGTAAGTTCCTATCACTCAAGGAAAATAAGTCAGGGATTGTGACCTTTGGAAATGATGCTCCAGGAAAGATCAGATGCAAAGGTATAGTAAGCTTAAGTAATGGAAGAAGCAAAGATCAATATGTACTATTTTTTGATGGTTTAAAGCATAATATTCTTAGTGTCAGTCAAATATGTGACCGAGGATGTGAATTCATATTCACTGCCAAGAATTGTAAAATAAAGACAGTAAACACAGGAGAGCTGCTTGCAAAAGGGGTTAGAACCGAAAACAATGTATATGTTCTGAAGGAAGATAAGGAGAAATGTCATTTAATAAAATTTGATGAAATTTGGTTATGACAAAGAAGGCTTGGACACCTGAATTTTGATCATATTGTCAAACTGAATAATGAAGGTGTTGTGAAAGACCTTCCAAAAATAACTAAGCCTAAAAACTTTGTATGTGAATCCTGTCAAATGGGGAAGCTAACTCGTGCTCAATTTAAATCAAAGAGTTTCACATCTTTAGAGAAACCACTTCAAATTGTTCATATGGATCTGTGTGGACCATCGCGAAAGGAAGGTACTGGAGGGGAACATTACTTTATGCTAGTCATTGATGACTTCTCTAGACTTACATGGGTTGCATTTCTGAGAGAAAAATATGATACGTTTGAGAAGTTCAAAATGTTTAGGGAGTTAGTTGAGAATTAGATAGGAAGGAAGCTAAAGGAAATTCACTCAAACAAGGGAGGAGAGTTTCCTTCAGGAGACTTCAAAGAATTTTGTGATAGACATGGAATTAAAAGAGAATATACTATTCTAGGCACTCCTCAAAAAAATGGAGTTGTAGAACGCAAAAATAGATCAGTTCAACATATGGCAAGGGCTATGATGAGTGAAAGGGACATTTCACAAACCTTCTGGGTGGAGGTTGTTCGCATGACTGTCCATATTCTAAACAAGGCACATCTAAGGATGAACAGTGATAAAACAACATATGAGTTGTGGTTTGGTCGGCCTGCATCAATCAAGCATTTCAAAGTATCTGGAAGTAAATGCTACATCAAGAATAATGATGATCATCTAGGAAAATTTGATAGTAGAGTTGATGAAGGTATATTCTTATGATATGCAACGAATAGTAAAGGATACAGATGCTTTAACAAAAGAATGCATAAGTTAGTAGACTGTATTGATGTTCGAATTTATGAAGAAGCTCCTGTAAAAGATCAATAGAGAATAAGCACTAAGACATATGAAAAAGATGATGAGAATAATGAAGATTAAGAACAACAAATATCATAGTCACAAGAAGATGATGAATTAGGTGGAGAAGAGACACCCAGACAAGAAGAGTCAGGAAAACAATCAACATCAAATCCTTCCTCCGGAATTACCCAAAAGAATCATCCTGAGAGTCAGATAATTGGTGAGAAAGAAAAAGGTGTACAAACCAGAAGAAGGATAATCAAAGACACCGAGAAATCACATATAGCCTCCATATCCATGGTGGAACCCAAGAACTTTAATGAAGCCAGTAAAGACATAAATTGGTTAAAATCAATGAATGAGGAACTGGACCAGATTGAAAATAATGACACTTGGGAACTCATTCCTAGGACAACAAATAAAAATGTAATAGGATCCAAATGGGTCTACAAAAATAATATGAATGAGCAAGGAAATATTGTAAGAAATAAGGAATATAGATTGGTCTGCAAAGGATATGCTCAAATAGAAGGACTTGATTTTGATGAAACATTTGCACCCGTAGAAATATTAGAATCTATTAGAATGTTTCTTTCCTGTGCTTGTCACAAATAGCTTAAAGTCTATCAAATGGATGTCAAGTCATCTTTTCTAAATGGAGATCTAAAAGAAAAAGTCTATATGGAACAACCAGAGGGTTTCCAACTGTCAAATAACCTTGACTTTGTTTGCAAGCTGAAGAAAGCCTTATATGGGTTGAAACAAGCTTCTCGTTCCTGATATAACAGACTGGATAAGTATCTTCAAGGCAAAGGGTTCAAGAGAGGAATAGTTTACAACAATCTATATATCAAAACAGAGGGTAATGATTTTCTCATTGTGTTGGTCTATGTAGATGACATGATCTTCGGAAGCAATAATGCTTCATTGGTACAATGGTTTTCTTCGGCCATGCAGTCTGAATTTGAAATGTCTATGATAGGGGAACTAACATTTTTCCTTGGTATGAAAATTACTCAGAGGTCTGAAGGAATATTTATTTCTCAAGAGACATATCTAAGAGAAATGTTGAAAAGGTTTCAAATGGAAGATTCTACACCTATGGGCACACCTATGGTCACTGGATGCAAGTTAAGCAAGGATGATGACTCACCAGATGTTGATCAGATTTCATATGGGTCTATGATAGGCATCCTATTGTACATCACAACATCCCATCCAAACATAATGCATGTTGTTGGAATGGTAGGAAGGTATTAGGCTGCACCTAAACAGAGTCATTTGTTAGCTGTCAAAAGAATATTCAGATACTTGAAAGGAAAAATGAACTATGGCCTATGGTATCCTAGGAATCAAAATTTTCAACTATCATTCTATTCAGATGTTGATCGGGCTAACTGCATGGATGAAAGGAAAAGCATGAGCGAAGGTGCATTCTTCTTAGGAGATTCCCTTGTATTATGGTTGAGTAAGGAGCAAGGTTCCATTTCCTTATTAACTACAGAAGTTGAATACATTGCAGCTACCACTTGGTGTACCCAAGTATTGTGGATGATTCAGACACTTGGAAACTTGGAGGTAAAATATACTGCACTGATCCCAATTCACTGTGATAATACTAGTGAAATTAGTGTGTCATAGAATCTTTTATTTCACTCAAAGATCAAGCATATACCCATCAAGTATCACTTCTTGAGCGAAGATGTGACCAACATTATTGTGTCTTTGCATTATATTCCATGCAAAGATCATATTGTTGATATCTTCACTAAACCGCTTGCAAAATATCAGTTTGAGTATCTATGAAAGAAGTTCGGCGTGACCCTATTATCAAGTTAAAATAGTCTATCTGATTAGGGGGAGAGTGCTCCTAGTATATGTGATCAGGGGGAGCACATAGTCACTCTCTGTTTTCTTTGACATTGATTTCAAAGGGGGAGAAAAAGGTGTTGTGTGTATGCTACAGTTGGAGGTCCAAGAAAAATAGTGCAACCTTTCAGGGTTTCCATTAATGCGAAAGGGGGATATTGTTGGCATGTTTACAGGAAGAATGTGCTTGTCATTGATGGAAAGAAAAACAGAGAACCAAACCTCGAAGAGTACAGAAGATGAGAAATCTCATAAGAGATAGTGGTTTCCAGAAGTGCAGATGAGGTCCAAGAGATGGACTCACAGGAGGAGCAACTTAGAAAAACTTCTAAGTCGGAGAGATCATAAGCTTAGGAGGAAGAGTGACAATGGCCATTGGATCACCGATCCAGAGGACCAACAACTGTTGGATTGATTTAATTGGAAGGAAAAGATAAGCAGGGGCTAATATCTGAGATATCGATCACTCAAATTTCTGTCAGTCGTCTTATCGATATAAATGGAAGGACAGGATAAGAAAATATGGAGAGTCGTTGGATTTAATCCAAGGAAAAGATGCATCGTAGACAGATCGAGCCATTGATCTAAGATCTTGATCAATGAAAAACATCTGTTTCATACCTAAATATGTGAGGAGGTTATGCTTCGGATAAATCACTTCGAGAGTTTAAGTTTGATATCTGAAATCCCCGAAGTCCGGCGAGTCGGAGAGACGGAGCAAACATCAGTCGTCAAATCATTTTAAAGTGTAAGGAAAGGATAATTTAGAAAAGAAACATCGCAGAAAGATCGAGCCGTTAATCTAAGAACATGATCAATGAACAACATTTAGTTCGGGTCTAAAGTTGTGAGGAGGTTACTATTCGGAGATTCTCACTTCGGAAGAATTGGCGACTTGAAAAGTCGAAATACCTGAAATCCCAAAGGATGAAGTCCCGAAGTGAATGAGGATCCACGTCAGAAACAATATGTCATCAAGGACACATGGCGCAATCAGACAATGACAAGTGTCAAGTAGATTCGACATTTCAGGTACATGAAAATCACAAATCCGAGTGACACATGGTAGCTACTAGGCTCATGACATGTCATCAACTGGCGTAAGTAAGTGATGTCACTCTGAGATTTTTACTTCGGGAGTTTTACCACCAGAACTTGCCAAAAGTTCTGAAGTCCTGAAGTGGTTTGGGTTCGTCCATCATCAAGAAGGATAGGTGACACGAGATCCACAACTTTGGAAGTTTGTGGATGGGGAGAATGTGAAAATCGCCAAAGAAAAATCTCAACCATTCATCGTCAAGGGGAGTACGTGTCAACTGATATGAGATTTCAGAGAAATCTCACTTCAAGGATTTATAGTTGAGACTTGAAAATTCCAAAGTACGGAGACATGAAAGGATCGTGACCGTTTATCCGAAAGGGACACGCGTCAGTGGATTGTCAGCTCTAGGAAAAAGTAAAGGAAGATTGAAAGGTTACAAATTTGAGATTTCCAAACCCCGAATACCCGAAGGGATTGTAACCGTTGATTCAAGAATACCACACGTCATTATATTGTGGAATCTGGGTCAAATGGTCCAGGAGAAAGCAAAGTTTGAGAATCGAGACTCCCGAAGCCCGAAACGCGAAATCGATCTCGTCCGTTGGTTTGGAGGGCCACATGTCACTTGGTCGTTGAGACTAAGGATTGTGCATGGATGGAGGAAATAAGGTAGGAAAAGACAATATATCAGATTTTTTGATCGAGGGAATCTATTATATACCATGAAATCGACGATCATTCCTGATTTTGGGATCAGAAGTTGCTCGAAAGTTAATTTTCTGAGGGCAAGCCACAATTGAAACCATGGTATCAAAGAAAGGGTACGTGGAAGATGGAGGTAGATTACAGGGAGAAAAAGGGTTAATCCCAAACCATTGTTGGATGTGCCCACAATCATTCACTTATGCTAGGACATAGCCCGAGGTCACATGTGATAGGGGGCTAACAAGAAGAGAGCTCGCTCCCACAATCACGTGATCATGTAAAGTTAAATCACCCAAGGTCATATCAAAAATAGGGAGCTAGTGCTCTCTAGACCAAAAACACGAAGAACCTTTTGAATAGGTGTATGGTCATCGCCAGAGGTCACATGAAGGAAGGGACTTAGAAGCCAAATAAGCCAAAAAAATGACTAGCTATAACTGCCAGAGAAGATGAAGAATTTCGACTGACAGAGAAGAAAAATATTCTTAGGATAACTACTAGAGAAGCCAAAGAACCTTGAATAAAGGCCAGAGAATATGAAGAGTTTGCATGATGATTAGGCTGACGAATCGACGTGTGAAAGACATGTAGAATAGAGAAGAGACAAAGTGTTTTTTTGAAGTGTTATGCATGTGGGTAGGAGGAGACGTAGTGTAGTACCTGAAGTGGATATCAGTGGCACAGTAAATAGCATGCAGAGGTAGAACAGAGAATAAAAGGCAAAAGAGAATCTGGACAGAGGTGTTGAGTGCAAGAGGAAAAAGAGCAGAGCATAGAAGCTGAACGATGCAGAAGTGTAACATAGTATAGATGCTGAAGAAGGCAGAGGAGACATGGATCTATAACAGACCATATCAGAGACAGAGAAAGTAAGTAAAGTTTTTGTAAGATTCAATCAAGGTTGTAGGGTGGTGCAAGGGAGGATTGCAGTCCTCTAAATTCTAGTTGGTGCTAGAAGATATTCTGGGAGTTGGTGCTTCCATCTTGTGGGTGCTAGAGAAACTTGGGAGTTGGTGCTTCCATCTAGTTGGTGCTAGAGAAAACTGAGAGTTGGGGCTCTCTCCAAGTTGTAGCTTTCTATCAGAGGTTGTAGCCTCATATTGGAGTTGGAGCTCAAAGACTGTGATGTACATGAAAGTTGGAGCTTGATTGACATCCTAAGAAGAAAAGGTTTTCACCCTTTATGGGTTTCCTCAGGAAAATCGGTGTCTTTGTGTATTCTGTTTGATTGATCATTATATATCTATGCATGTTAAGTTATCAGAAACACATTAAATAATAATATACAAAGAATAAGAAAAAGGAAAAAGTTTCAGTCTTATATACATAATTGATTCACCCCCCCCTTTCAGTTATATTTCCAACATAAATATACTAATGATTGTTTATTGCTTAGCCATGATGCTAAAAACTCACCCAAGTAGAACGATGCTCCACTAGTGCTTCATCATTCATCAATGCAACCTGCCCAATCTACATCTGTGTAGGAAATAAGTGATAGATCCTTTCCTTTTGGATACCATAATCCAAACTCTTTTGTTCCTTTGAGATATATGAAAATCCTCTTCACTGCAAATACATGTGATTCATTTGGTACTTCTTGAAATCATGCCACCTGTCCAACTGCCCACATTACATATAGTCTGGATGTTGTCACATATAGTAGGCTACCAATCATTGACCTGTATTGCCTCTCATTTGTAGACTTTGAATCATCATCTTTTCTCAACTTGCAACTAGTTTGCATGGGAGTGATAACTGGTTTGCAATATTCCATTCCGAATCTCTTTATCATTTCTCTGATATAATTGGTTTGAGAAATAAAAATTCCTTGGTTGCTTTGATGTATCTGAAGACCCATAAAGAAGGATCGTTCTCCAAGTAATTACATTTCAAATTCATTATGTATGTCCTTTGCAAATTTTTGTCTTAACCTATCATCAGTACTTCCAAAAATAATATCATCAACATAAACTTCAATTAATAAAATACTATCTTGAGTTACCTTGATGTCGAGGTTGATGTCTGCGCTTCCTTTTCTGAACCCTGGCTATTGTAAATATTTATCCTATCTAGAGTACCATGCTCTAGGAGCCTGTTTTAGACCATACAAGGCCTTCTTTAATTTACACACATAATATGTGTTCTCTGACAACTGAAATCCTTTTGGTTGTTCAATGTAGACTTATTCTTCAAGTTCCCCATTCAAAAAATATGATTTTACGTCCATCTGATACACTTTAATATTTTTGGAGTATGCATAAGCTAAAAGCAATCAAATTTTTTCCATTCTGGAAACTGAGGAAAATGTCTCTTCAAAGTCGATTCCTTCAACCTGTGCATATCCTTTATGTTAGCACTAGGAATCACCCTCACAATGTAATGAGGATAATCCCATTACCCATTATTTTATACCGTAAATGTAAATAAATTTTAAGGGGGTCAAATGGATAAGACTTGAGATAATAATGTTCTAACTCATAAAATTTGGGTTGGCATGCACAAGAAATTGAGGTCCTGTATCAACTTTAGTCAGTAAGTTGGAGTAAAGGTGAATAGGAGGAAGACTTTGGTGAGAAAGTGTAGAGGTCTCCTATGGACATCAGGTCTTCCAGCAACCTAAGGAGGAAAAAACTCAAACACAAGATCCTCTTGAATTCAAATTTTCAAGGAAACTGAAAGACATTATAGCATCACGATAATCAAACATTCATCATAATACAGTTACAACAATCCATGTGAATCAGTCAATCATGAACTCTCTCAGTATCAAAGGAAAATAAGATGGAAGAATAAATTTGACTAATATTAATCAAGAAGTCTCAAATCAAGTTACATAACCAGAGAATGACTATTCTTCATCAAAATATTACAATAAGGGAGCCCAGCTCAACCATCGACCCTTACAAAATATCAAAACTATCTATATATAAGCATAAATGATGCAACCATCAGGAGTGTGATCGAATTGTTTCATTCAAAGTTTTCAGTCAGCGTCTGCTCTATCAGACTGTGCACACAATATTCTATTGTCAAACACGAGCTCTTCCATATGGACCTTCTTTGTCAAGTTGTGCATGCAACTCTCTGTCAGATGCAAGCTCAAATCTTCCAATCCTTTCTGGATTTCCATTTATGTGTTGAGACGAGGTCTCAACCATGACTCTCATTCTCAGTAACTACATTCATCGGGATCAGGATGAGGCCTGACACCCATGAATTCTCTTAGATAGTGCCAACAACTTCTGCGATTTAATTTTGACGCCTCAAGGTTATGCAGATCTTCTTCTGTGACCAATACAGGCGCACCAGGTGGTAGGTCGATAGCGTATGTGCAGGGATGACGTGGAGAGAAATTCTTGGCACAAAATTTCATCGCATGATGAGTGAGTGACGGTCACGTGGAAGGAAGTGAAGGAGGTCGATAGCGTATGCGTAGGGGTGACGTGGAGCGAAATGCTTGGCACAAACTTTCACTGCATGACGAGTGAGCGAAGGTCATGTGGAAGGAAGCAGAGGATTCCGGATCTTTTCAAACCCCAAACATTTAATTTTTCCTATGAAAATCATGGTCAAAATGCCACATGATTTATACCATAATTCTCTCGAGTGTAAACCTCAATTATGCTTGATTCCTATGAAATAGGTTTCAAATTCTGGTGTTAAAATTTGGCTCCACAGGGGATGGCATGCACCCTCCGAGCTGCCAAGAACAAGTAGTTCCAGTTCCTTAGCTGTTGGGCTATGGATTCATGCTCTGAAACATCATACTGAAGAAAACAGGCCAACAAGTACACTATTCTAAAAATTAAAGAAAACACACCTGCTCCTGAGGGGGCTTATTTATGTACAAAACCTAAGTTAACTGACTTTTACAAAATGCTAGGTGAAATCAAAATTCCACCATAGCCATTCAAACTGTTTGATAACTAAATCCTTCGCTTCACTGTAAATGATCCATAAAATACAAGGAAAGTGTGACAGATGACTAATTTCATTCTTATAATCACCCATATTACCTTCTAATGTTGATAAAAATATCAATCCTGCATGCTCTAAAGAATTTGAAAAGTGTAACTTTATGTACTCATCGACAGGGTCATGAAACTAAAGGAAACACATGATTAACTTATGAAAGGTTACCTTCACTATTTAAAATCTACTAATAGTTGTCTTGATGTCCTCTATAGGCACACTTGATTGAATGACATCCACAAGAATTTGTGGGTCAAAAAGATTCTTGTTGTGAACTGTAGGTACAAGTGGAAGAAGGATGGATGTAGGAGGTTGATGATCCACTGATGATTGTTGATTTAGTTTTGGTTGTGTATAGATGATCTCTTCATGTGCCTCAACTAAGTGTTGCTCTTAGTCAAACTCTTAGGTTGTGTCTTCTATGACAAGGCCAACTTCTAAATCATCCTTATTGTCTTCATAGTGATTAAATATAAGATAAGCTTACTACTCATCATCACTAGAATATCCATAAAAAATGGGTTTCCTTTCATGTTTATGATCAACCTTTAAAACAGTAATTTCATCAAGAATATAACTATTAAAAATATCCATTTCAGGAATAGTAGTAACTGCTACTTCTAGTTGTTCATACACATGATTTTCATTAGGACATGGATGCTCATGGATACCTGCATCGAAGACAAAATTATCCACAGTATTTTCTTCATAGGGACAGCAGGTAAAAACTACCTTACGTTCATAGTTGAGATGATACTGACTTTGAATCCTTCCACAAGATCGGAGGTTCTCCTCTACTTCCTCGGCATCCATGAATAACCATAATAAAGATGTAGATTTCCTTTATCTCATGATAAGGACAAGCTCTGAATAATGAGCCATGACATAGTACACCATGGAAGCATTCTCTATGGGTTTGATCTTTACAGGCACACTATGATAAACACTGTAAAACCTCTTGTTGAAGACAACCAAGGCTTCCTCTTCCCCTCTCCTTAAGGAATTAAAATCATCCCAGTACCGATCAAGGGACTTGTTCTCACCCCACCACTTTAAAAAAACATTGTATATCTCAACCCAAGAACCAATGGAGTCATCTCCCAAACCCTTAAACCATACAACAACATCTCTTAACAAGGATTTGGAAAACAACCTCATGGTAACATCCTCATGAACTATCTCAAACTGATCAATAAAATTATCTAAAGCCTCCACATGCCTCTCAGCTGTAACATGATCCTCTCCACAAAAATGAGTAAAGTACTTAAAGAAATCAAGAGGATAAGGATGAAGATGATATGGAAGTTTTAAAGGTTTAAACAACTTGTCTCTGATTCTAGTTTGAAAAATAGTGGGCTAAATATGACGCTTAACACACTGATGGAAAGGCTCAATAGGAACAATAAGATGTGATGAGATTTGAGGAGGCTGTGGATCAGTTTCAACCTCCCCAGGGATGCAAGGGTGATTGAGTTCAGGGGGGGTTTCAATATGAATCTCATCTTTATGAGTAGGTTGAGATGAGAATATAATTTTAACATATACAACATAGGAAGAAAGCAAGTCTTCTTCTTCCAAGGATGGATATATAAAGTGTAACACCCTGTTTCCCCCAGTCTATAAAAATAACTATATTGGCCAAGAACTATGGCAAACTCAAAGATGTGAATGTTTGATTTGACGGACCTTTGTATAAAAGGTCGATGAATGTAAATTATGTTATGAATATGTGTTGCATGACTGTTGGGAGGGATATGTGCTAAAAGAGACCACGATGGCTAATGAGAGGTGGTGGAAGGGACCTGAAATGGTGATGCAGGAGAATCGCCAATGTCAAGCAAGTGTGGGGCAAGTGCCAATACATTTTAGACACATGATAAATTGTTTAAAAACTTTTGAAGATAGATGCGCCAAACATAAATGTAATAGTTAAGGATAGGTGTAATTATATATTGTAAAGGACCTTGAGCGATCCGCTCTCGTCCATAGTAGGTAGAAGGCATTTATGTTAGTAGGTAGCTTTAAATTCTCAGAGTTGACAGTTTTAAGAGTGGAGGGAAAACGGATATAGACACCCTCATTGTGTAATTGTAACATAGAAGGAGGATGCCAATTGAGAGTAGAGTAGTCAAGAACATTACCAAGAGGAAGAAAAGAGACCATACAGAGATAGAACAGAGAAACTGTAATTGAAAAACACCCATGTACAGAGATTAAGTTAATAGAAGAAGTCTTAATTCAGATTCATGGCATTGTAGTTGTTTCTTGTATGTGTATGCTAAATGGTATGTTCATAATTTTACTCTTTATGTTATACATTTTCTTTTCTATGCTGTGTATGGATGATTTCTTGTTAAATGCTTGAAGTCTGAGAGAGAAAGAGTTAGGAAATGAGTTTCAATTGTTTCTCTATATGAGCGAGGGTTCATGCAAGGAGTGCAGTTGAATTGTCCACAAGGAGTGCATTCACAGAAGGATTCAGAGGTCTTATCTCTGAAGGCTCAGATAAGTTAACTTTTGTTCTCATTCCCTCAAAGGTGCAGTTAGTCACAGGAGTTGTGCAATGTGTGTACATACCAAGCTTGAATCCAAGTTTTGAAACCTGAGAAGCTATTGAAGGATTGTCGTTGCAAGGAGTGCGCGGAGTTAAAGGAGTTCAGCACCAAAGTGATAGAGGGTTGCCGCAAGGAATGCATGCATAAGGTTATTGAGAGGCTGGAAGTCGTGGAAGACCTCTGAAGGATTCAAAATAGCTAAGTCGTCGAAGGGAAGAGACGACCAGTCAAAATTCTCCATAGAAGAATTGCGAAATCCCGCCAGTCGTCCGATCTGATAGAAAAGCAAGGAGGTTATAGCTATTTCCAGAGTTTCAAGATCAGGAAATCGTAAACCATTGTATCCTCATCTAGTTAACCGCCAGTCGTAGGATATGACTAGATTTGCATGAGGGTTAAACTCTCACAGGTAGAGTGAAGGTCCCAAAAGGTGTCGGGATATCGAAAGCCTCGAGGACAGGAGATCGGGTCACTTTATAGTGAAAACCTCGATTTTGATCTGGACCGTCCATCTTGAGGGGACATGTGGCAGAGATCTAGAAACCGTTGGTATTTCGGCTACCGGGGTTTTAATTTGATAGAGAAACTACAACGTCAGGGAATCACAAGTCGCGAAATCCTGAGACTAAATCAGGACCGTCCGTTAGTTGAGACAGGTGGCGATAATCAAGAGCTCGTGGGCATTTCGCATGTCGGATTTTCGGGGTTCAGGAGGACAAGAGGACATCGGCATTTGACTTCATGAAATTGCGAATGATCGAGGACCGTCCATCGGTTGGAACACGTGGTGGAGATGGGAAGCCATCGGCATTTCGGGATTCGGCGTTTCGCAAATCCTGAAGACAGGAAGCACACACATCTCGAAACTGCGAAGTCCGAAACCTCAATAAGGTGGAAAGATCTAGTGTGGGGCCGGCTGACGTCATTTCAGCATATAGGAGGTTGGGAATCAGAATTTCAGGAGTTTCGAGGGAAAGAACCCATAAGCATTTTAGTTCCCGAAACCGCGAAGTGACGAGGACCATCCATCTCTAGGGGATGCGTGGCAACAATCTAAATCTTCGAAGGAAAATCCCGAAAGGGAGACCATTTCGGGAAATCAGGATTCAAAGGATTGAGAATCCTGAGGACAAAGGGGTCCATGCATTTCGTCATTCTAAAGACCGAAATCGCGAAATACTTAGGACTGCGATCATATGGAATAGTGGTCACATGGACCAAAAGGTAGCCACGGAGACTAACTGTTGTTGAAGTCGTTCCGACATTTCGGGATATCAGAGATCAGGGAATCGAGAAGGCTGAGGTTCTCGACAACAGGGATCGTGAATCCCCGAAACCTGAAATTTCGGTTGGGAAGAGATCAGGTATGCGCAGAAGTTGTGACAGAGGGAAAAGGAAGGACCTCTGAATTGGGTTTTTAACAGATATTCTAGTGAGGAATCGAAAGAGACACTTCGGATTGAAAGTGAAGTTAGAACGATCCGTTAATACTGGGAGATCAGTGCAGAGCCTTTGTCGAGGCAAAGGATGCATCTGTGTTAGGTTTGGTATCAGAGCACATAAAGGGTTCTTTCCTTTCTGTGGTAAGGAAAAGGAAATTTCACCATGTATCCTAGAAGAAGGGACATGCAAACACCCGATCCACTAGAGGAAAGGGAAATACCAATAAGAAGAGGTAGACAGATCCCTGACCCAGCCATGGAAAGCGAAATGCATGATTTACGCGCCATACTTGAGGACATGGAGACAGCACAGAGGCACACAGTCGATATTGGGGATCTTAGTGATTCTGAAAGTGAAAATGAAGTTGAACATGAAGAAGAAGAAGTTTGTGTGGAAGATGCCGCAAATGAACGCTTGATTAGAGCTGTCGCAAGGATGGGTGCCATGGAAAAAATGGACATCCCAGTTTATGAAGGAAACCTAGATGCTGAAGAGCTTCTAGACTGGATTAGAGCTCTGGACACTTATTTTGACTATGAATATGTCGAGGAAGACAAGAAGGTCAGACATGCCATCACAAGGCTGAAAGGACATGCAACATTGTGGTGGGATGAACTACAAGCTGACAAACACTACAAAGGCAAGAAAAAAATTAAGATTTGGGATAGGATGATTGCTCAGATGAAAGCAAAATTCATTCCCAGAGATTACCAGATTACTCTGTTTTGAATAATGCAAAATTTGAGATAGAAGTTGATGACAGTGAAGGAATATACCAAATAATTCTATAGGTTGAACATCAGGGTAGGTCATCGGGAAAGCGATGATGAAATTGTTGCCAGGTACATGAATGGCCTGAGATATGACATTCAGGATGAGATGAGCATGGTAACCATCCGAATGGTGGAATATTCTTATCAGATGGCTCTAAAGGCTGAAGAGAAGCTTAGCCGAAAACAGGGTCAAAGAGGCCGAGGCATAAATCAAGCCAAGGGAAAATCAGTTGTCCAAGATAAAAATCAGAAACCCAAGGAGGACTGGAAGAAACCTCAAGATCGAACTGAAAGAGGTGGAACCTCACACTGAGGGCAATATGATGAACAAAGAGAGAAGCATACTGAACAAAGAGGATATTATGCTAATAATAATATTTTTCCTCATACTAGAGGTAGAGGAAGAGGAAGAGGCAGAGTAATAAAATGCTTCACATGTGGAAAGAATGGACACAAATCTTATGAATTTCCAGATAATAAGAAAGAGAGTTGAGAGACTCACATAGCCGAAGCACAAAGGTGGAATGTTGAGGCAGAGGATGTTGAAGGCGGAAGATCACTGATGATGCAAAAATTTATTTTGACACCAGAAAAGAAGGTGGAAAGTCCAGTACAGAGAAACAGACTTTTTTGCACTGCTTGCAAAACCAAGGATAGGGTATGCAAGGTCATTGTGGACAGTGGTAGCATGGATAATCTCATTTCAACGGAGATGGTAGACAAGCTAGAGCTGGAAACAATTGAACATCCAAGTCCATATAGAGTTTCATGGCTACAAAAGGGACATCAGGTAAGTGTCACTAAACAATGTTTAGTTGAATTTAAGATAGGAGGATATAATGATAAGATACTCTGTGATGTTATTCCCATGGATGTTTGTCATATATTGCTCGGTATACCATGGCAATATGACAGGAATGTGATTCATGATGGGGCAACATGACAAGAATGTGATTCATGATGGAGGATGAATACATACACCCTAGAGAAGAATGGAGAACTCACATGTTAAGCCTGAATCGAAGATAGAACCCGAAGATTACCTAATGAGACAGAGAGGAGGAACCACAATTTATCAGGAATGAAGCCAACAATTGTTTTAACCAACACAAGGATAGATGATTTACCAGAAGAAGTTCAGGAACTGCTGGAAGAGTTCGCTGACATAGTAGTGGGCGAACTACCTCGTTCATTGCCACCAATCAGAAGTGTGAGTCATCATATTGATCTCATACCTGGAGCCAGTTTACCAAACAAAGAAGCATACAGATTAATGTCGTAGGAGAATGAAGAGGTCAAAAGGCAAGTCCAGGATTTGTTGGATAAAGGGTTGGTTAGAGAAAGCTTGAGTCCATGTGTTGTTCCGATAGTACTCAGCCCAAATAAAGACGGAGGCTGGAGGATGTGTATTGATTCAAGGGAAATTAACAAGATAACCATTAGATATAGATTTCCATTACCAAGGATGGATGATCTAATGGATTTCTTAAGTGGAGCAAAATTTTTTTTGAAGATTGATTTGAAAAGTGGATATCACCAGATTTGTATGAGGGAAGGTGATGAATGGAAAACAACCTTCAATACTAATGAAGGGTTGTATGAATGGCTTGTTATGCCATTTGGTTTAACAAACGCACCAAGTAACTTCATGAGGTTGATGAACAAAGTCTTGAAGGAGTTCATCGGAGAATTTGTCATTGTGTATCTGGATGATATACTAATATTTAGTAAAACAGAGGCAGAGCATCTAAAACACTTAGCTATAGTGATGAAGAGATTACAACAAGAGAAGTTGTTGATAAAAATGAAGAAATCCTCATTCATGAAGACAGAACTCATCTATTTGGGCTTTGTTATTTCTGGATATAAGTTGAGGATGGATCCAGATAAGGTGGAAGTGATCAAGAATTGGCCATCACCGAAGAGTATATTTGAGGTGAGAAGTTTTCACGGATTGGCTAGTTTCTACCAGAAGTTCATCAAGAATTTCAGTGGAATTAGTGCACCGATGATGGACACAGTGAAGAAAAGACACAAATCTTTTCACTGGACAGAAGAGGCTGAGAAGATCTTTAATCTATTGAATAGGAAAATCACGGAACAACCAATTCTAGTGTTGCCTAATTTCCAAAAAACATTTCAAGTGAAATGCGATGCAAGTGGATTTGCAATAGGGGTAGTCTTAAGTCAAGAAGATAGGTCGATAGCATACTTCAACGAGAAGCTAAATGAAGCGAAAGTGAAGTACTCCACATATGACAAGGAGTTCTATGTTATCATTCAGGCATTAAATAAGTGGAGACACTATTTGATTCCGAAGGAGTTTGTCTTATACAGTGAAAATCATGCACTGCAGTTTCTAACTCGACAGGAAAAGTTGAATCAAAGACATGTAAAATGGGTTGAATACATGAAAAACTTTACTTTTGTAATTAAGCATATTTCTGGAACTGCTAACAAGGTTGTTGATGCTTTGAGCAGGAAATGTTTGTTGTTGCAGGAGTTCAGAGTTAAAACACTGGGTTTTGATGACCTCAGGGACATGTATAGAGATGATCCAAATTTTAAGAAGGCATATGAAGTAGCTGAGAATCCAATTCTCAGAGATAGAAGATAATGGATAGAATACATAATCCAGGAAGGATTGTTGTTTAAAGGTAATCAAATTTGTATTCCAAAATGCTCCATGAGGGAGAATTTGTTGAAGGCGAAACACAATGGAGTATTGGTCAGGCACTTTGGTCACGACAAGACATTCACAAAACTAAATGAGTCATATTTTTGGCCAGGAATGCAAGAAAATGTCAAGAGATTTGTGGACAGATGCAGAATTTGCCAGCATTCGAAAGGAAAGAGACATAATGCAGGATTTTATCAACCATTGCCAATACCTGAGAGGCCGTGGGATGTAGTCAACATGGATTTCATATTGGGGTTGCCAAGAACACAAAGAGGGTTTGACTCAATCTTTGTGGTGGTGGATAGATTTTCCAAAATGGCACACTTTATTCCATGTCAGAAAACCAGTGACACAACTCACATTGTGAATCTGTTTTTCAAAGAAGTTATTCGAGTTCACGGCTTACCAAGGAGCATAGTTTTGGATCGAGACACTAAATTCATAGGGAAATTTTGGAGGACCTTATGGAAGAAGCTGGGAACTAAATTGTCGTTCATTTCGGCTTATCATCCTCAGACGGATGGACGGACAGAAGTGGTAAACAGGAATTTAGGAGACTTGCTGAGAAGCTTGGTGACAGAACACCACAGCCAATGGGACAACATATTACCATAGGTAGAGTTTGCTTATAATGACTCAGTTAACAGAAGCATAGGACACAGTCCATTTCAAATTGTTTATGGCATGCAGCCGACAGGAATTTCTGATCTGAGAGATTCAGAACAGATTGCGACTAGGAGCGCTAGTGCAGAATATTTTGCAGAGGCAATGAAAGAACTTCACGGTGAGGTGAAGGAGTGTTTATAGAACTTGAGCCAGGAGTATAAGCGAAGAAAAGATCAACACAGGAGACAACTTCAATTTGAGGTTGGTGATTTGATTTTGGCACATCTGAGAAAGAAAATATTCCCAAAGGGAACATATAACAAATTGAAGATGAGGAAGATCAGACCATGTAAGGTCTTGAAGAAATTTGGGGAAAATGTTTATGAGATTGAATTACCTGATGGGATCGGAATTTCTCCGATATTTAATGTCTCAGATTTGTACCCATACAAAACTGAGGAAGCAGGAACAAGTGATGAACAACCAGAGATCCAGTGGACAAAGAAGATTCCTGTTGCAGATAAGTCACAGATGGAAACCATACTAGACAAAAGAATTAGCAAGAAGACCAAAAGAAAACAANAGATGGAAAGCATACTAGACAAAAGAATTAGCAAGAAGATGAGAAGAAGACAATACTTTGAATACTTGGTCAAATGGAAGGGACATCTAGTTGAAGATGCCAGCTGGGAGAATGAAGCAGAGATTCAAAAGCATGGACAGACCGTGCGAGAGCTCATGGACAGGAGCCCATGAAAATTTTCAAGCGAGGGAGTATGATGCAGGAGCATCGCCAATGTCAAGCGAGCGTGGGGCAAGCGCCAATACATTTTAGACACATGATAAATTGTTTAAAAATTTTTGAAGATAGATACGCCAAACGTAAATGTAATAGTTAAGGAGAGGCGTACTTATATATTGTAAAGGACCTTGAGCGATCCGCTCTTGTCCATAGTAGGTAGAAGGCATTTATGTTAGTAGGTAGCTTTAAATTCTCAGAGTTGATAGTTTTAGGAGTGGAGGGAAAACAGATATAGACACCCTCATTGTGTAATTGTAACATAGAAGGAGGATGCCAATTGAGAGAAGAGTAGTGAAGAACATTACCAAGAGGAAGAAAAGAGATAATATAGAGCTAGAATAGAGAAACTGTAATTGAAAAACACCCATGTACAGAGATTAAGTTAATAGAAGAAGTCTTAATTCAGATTCATGGTATTGTAGTTGTTTCTTGTATGTGCATGCTAAATGGTATGTTCATAATTTTACTCTTTTTGTAATAAATTTGCTTTTCTATGATGTGTATGGATGATTTCTTGTTAAATGCTTGAAGTCTGAGAGAGAAAGAGTTAGGAAATGAGTTTCAATTGTTTCTCTATTTGAGCGAGGGTTCCTGCAAGGAGTGCAGTTGAATTGTCCGCAAGGAGTTCATTGATAGAAGGGTTTAGAGGTCTTATATATGAAGGCTCAGATAAGTTAACTTTTGTTCTCCTTCCCTCAAAGGTGCAGTTAGGAACAGGAGTTGTGCAATGTGTGCACAGACCAAGCTTGAATCTAGGGTTTGAAACCTGAGAAGCTATTGAAGGATTGTCACTGCAAGGATTGTCACTGCAAGAATTCAAAATAGCTAAGTCATCGAAGGGAAGAGACGAAAGGTCAAAATTCTCCATAGAAGAATTGCAAAATCCCGCCAGTTGTCCGATCTGATAGAAAAACAAGGAGGTTACAACTGTTTCCAGAGTTTCAAGCTCAGGAAATCATGAACTGTTGGATCCTCATCTAGTTAACTGCCATCCATAGGATCTGACTAGAGTTGCACGAGGGTTAAACTCTCGTAGGCAAAGTGAAGGTCCCGAAAGGCGTCGGGATATTGGAACTTTGAAATTCGGGATATCGGAAGCCTCGAGGACAGGAGATCGGGTCACTTTATAGTGAAAACCCTGATTTTGATCTAGACCGTCCATCTTGAGGGGACATGTGGTAGATATCCAAAACCCATCGTTATTTCGGCTACCGGGGTTTTAAGTTGACAGAGAAACTACAACATCGAGGAATCGCAAGTCACGAAATCCCGAGACTGAATCAGGACCATCCGTTAGTTGAGACAGGTGGCGATAATCAAGAGCCCATGGGAATTTCGCATGTCGGATTTTCGGGGTTCAGGAGGAAAGGAGGACATCGACATTTGACTTCGCGAAATCGCGAATGATCGAGGACCGTCCATCGATTGGAACACGTGGTGGAGATCGGAAGCCATCGACATTTTGGGATTCGGTGTTTCGTGAATCCTGAAGACAGGAAGCACAAACATCTCGGAACCATGAAGTTCAAAACCCCGATAAGGTGGAAAGCTCCGGTGTGGGGCTGGCTGACATCATTTCAGCATATAGGACGTCGGGAATCGAAACTTCGGGAGTTTGGAGGGAAAGAACCCATAAGCATTTTAGTTCCCGAAACTGTGAAGTGACGAGGACTGTCCATCTCTAGGGGACGCGTGGCAACAATCTAGATCTTCGAAGGAAAATCCCGAAAGGGAGACCATTTTAGGAAATCGGGATTCGGAGGATCAGGAATCCTGAGGACAAAGGGGCCCATGCATTTCGGCATTTGAAAGCCCAAAATCGCGAAAGACTTAGGACTGCGATCATATGGAATAGTGGTCACATGGACCAAAAAGTAGCCACGGAGACTAACCGTTGTTGAAGTCATTCTGACATTTCGTGATATCGAAGATTAGGGAATCAAGAAGGCTAAGGTTCTCGACAACAGGGATCGCGAATCCCCAAAACCTGAAATTTTGGTTGGGAAGAGATCAGGTATGTGAAGAAGTTGTGTTAGAGCGAAAAGGAAGGACCTGTGAATTGGGTTTTTAACAGAGATTCTAATGAGGAATCAAAAGAGCCACTTTGGCTCAAAAGTGAAGTTAGAATGATTCGTTAACACTAGGAGGTCAACGCAGAGCCTTTGTCGAGGCAAAGGGTGCATCTCCGTCAAATGGTTGCGTTAACTTCCACCGAACCAATACCGTACTGGTTTTTACTTGCTCAAAGACCAAAGAAACTCTCTGACCCTGGAATGAATTACCCGCCAATATGGTAGGTGGGGAGGCTCCTCAAGATTTAATAAGGAGATGGGGGTGAACCAGCCATCCATAGAAGCTCCCAGACCTGACCACGGATGGGGGAATTCATGCCACACACAATCTTGTAGAAAAGGAAAGAAAGGAAGTGTGGGAAAGGAGGGGGGGAGAACGCGCGTGACAGGGATCATGGAAGAAAATTGGAGGATCTCTGGAAATACAGGGAGTTATGAAAAGAGGAGAAGGAGAGTAACCTTTGTCCTTGACTTCCATTGAGCTGTAAGTAGGAGACTAAATCTCAAGCATCGTGGTCTAGCTCGGGGGTGGCTACTGGTAAATCCATTTGGAGTCATTGAGCCTACAGTTGGGTGGAAACGAGCACCCCTCTCGGTAGTCGCGTCACACCTGGTGTTTTCTGAAAAGTGTTTATATCTTGTATCTTGAATTGAATATCCTGGACACATGCTCATGTTTGTACATTCATAAATGGTTTCTATATAGAAGTGTTTGCCTAGTGTTTTGATCGGAAATAATGGATGCATGCTTATACTTATATGACCATAATCAGTTTATGTATAGAATGAATAAGTTCAAATTATGAGTCTGTTCCCTTGAGATTTGTTCCATCTACTTGACTCACGCTATGTCCTGGTTTGATTTCTCGAAGGAACCTCCTCCTGAGAAGTTTCCTCGCATCCCAGAGCCGAAGTGAGTTCCTTGAAAAGACTACCATTATGGTAAACCCATGAGTTTACTTTAACCCTGTCACAGAGTCATAGCTCGGTGAATTAGGGAGGCATTTTAGTCAAGTAACCAAGCCTAAGGATAATTACCCAAGAACCCTCTGAAGGTCCCGATGACCTGGGTCTGGAAACCTTGTACAAGAAAGAGTAGTTCTCTCAGGATTCAAAGTCGTGGGAGTTTGAAGCCCCGATAGGTTGATATCGTGAATCAATCTCAGAAAGGATAACGAGTCCCATTTATTGAAAGAGAATACCCCATCGTTTGGTAGACGAATGGTCGAAATACTTTCGAAAATACCCCATATTTGTTAAGACCGATGAATCTAGAGGAGGAGCGCAAGCGTTAATACCTCGACCCCTTCAGCCTTCGCAAGTAGCGATGGGATCCAGAATAGTAGATCCAAGGATTTGTCGAAGCTCTATGGGCCATCAGATCGGGGGAGGCTCACAGCTGTTAATCTTATATATAAATTTCCTTATCGAGAATTTGGGGATCGAAGTTTCAAAAGGTAAGGAAACTCTATGCTGTGGATTTTTGCCAGTCATGAAATCTCGGTATACGAAACCCTGAATCAGCGTAGCATGAATAGGTTTTGGCGTTTTGACACTCAGGAAACCCAAGGGAAAGACCCCTCGTCTTTGCCAGTCACGAAATACTGGTATACGGAACCCTGAATCGGTTTAGCGTGAATAGGTTTCGGCGTTTCGGCACCCGAGAAACCCAAGGGCAAGACCCCTCGTCTTCGCCAATCGTGAAATATCGATACATGAAACCTCGAATCAGTTTAGCATGAACAGGTTTCAGTGTTTCGGTACTCGGGAAACCCAAGGGCAAGACCCCTCGTCTTCGCCAGTCATGAAATCCCGGTACGCAAAACCCTAATGCGCTCTGTGAATGAGCCCTAGGTCACCAGACAGCGTCTTGTGGTAGGAAGGAGAAGTCTCCAAAGAATCTGGACTGCCCATTTGTAGGGATGCATGGCGAAGATATAAAGCCACCGGGGTTCTGGACATCAGAGGAATAGGAGTGAAGACCTCACCAGAAATCTCGAAAGGTAGAATGTCGGTATTTAATCCAGGCCGTTGATCAAGTCGATGATTTGGACCATAGATCTGGATGATATCGGGCTTTTAGGTTCCATGGATTCGAAAGGGAAAGGAGGAATGCTTGCATTTCGATTCCCCGAATCGCGAAACCCCGAAAGAATTTAGAGGAATAGCACAAGGTCATAGGACCCGTCGTATGAAAAGAGACCCAAGGGAGGAGTTAAGGATTTGTTAGACTCTTTTGGGTTTCGACATTTCAAAAGACAGAGAATAGGGGAATGCTTGCATTGCGATTCCCCGAATCGTGAAAGTCGTAAGTGCCTTTTTGGTAAGGCCTATGGTCATAGCCAATGATCACATGGAGGAGGATAAGGGAAGGGATGGTCTGTTCTAGGCCCCATAGAAATTCGGGGATTCTATCCCTCGAAGAAAAGACAAAAAACAAAAAAAACTTAGTTGTTGTAGTGGGTGTGTGACAAATTGGTATCAGAGCCAGGTTACAACACTTGGCCTGCTTGGGCTCATGGATGAGTTTCACAAAAACTCCATTTGAAGTACTCTTAAAAGCAGTAACTCTCTATCCTAAACCCCTTTATCAAAAGCCGAAGTTAAGAATGAAAATTCCTATTGCGTGTATGCATTTGAAAGATATGAATTATGTGTTGATTGTGAATGAATATAATGTTGACTAACAACAATTGTTTTTCCTTCACAACAAGTGGATGATTAACCATGGGAAACTGCAAACGCATAGAATGGTGATGCACCACAAAGTGGGGGATGGCTCCCACAATAGATATGAAGAGTTTGGCGAAAGGAGAGTGGTAAAGACCCCTCCATATCTAGCTGAGACTATGAGAAGCCTCATGGTTGAACTACAGAGCTGCAAGGCCGACAACGAGAGGTTGATAAAAGAGCAAGAGAAGCAAATGGAAATTAATGAAGTCTTGCAGCAGAGTTTATCCGACATACAAATACAATTGCAGCATGGACCTAACACCAGTCACGCGGACCAACATCAGACAAAGAGAAGTTGAAGCCCACCTGGGATGTGGAAACATGGTCTTTTAAGTGGCCACACTAGGAGGAGCACCTCGAGAAAGGTTCACCCCATAGATAAGGGACAAGCATTGGACGATTCCTTTGGAAAGGAAACTGACGACTCGGAGGGATCTTCTAGTAGCAGAACTAGTTGTTATTCTCGAAGAAAATGAATGAAGCAAAATCATTCCAAAAATCATAATCTCGAAGAATTCAAGAAGGCCAAACCACCCTCTTTCGATGGTGAAATAAATAAGGGAGAGGAAGCGAAGACCTGGATGCTTGGACTAAAGAATTATTTCAGAGTCCATGACTTCTCAGAAAACTTGAAGGCCCGAGTAGCCACTTTCAACTTGAATGGAAAGGCTTCCATTTAGTGGGAATACCTTAAGAATGTAAAAGGGATTCACGAAGAAGACCTATCTTGGGAACGGTTTGAGAAATACTTCAGGAAGAAGTATCTGTCGGAAAAGTATTTCGACGAAAATGCTAAATAATTCTATGAACTTGAGATGGGGCAACGCACCATACAGGAATATGTCAACAGATTCCTCGAGGTGTTGAGGTACGTACCCTATATAAAAGTAGAAAAGGAAAAGGTGCAACGATTCATCAGTCGAATACCTAAGGACTATCAGAACAGGATTGAGTTTGATGAGCCAAAGACCCTAGAAGACACTATCTGAAAGGAAATATATTGTTATGAATAGCTTGGGCATCAGACAGAACCTCATGAAGGATGGAAGTAGAAGAATAGTTCAGGATTCCAGAAAAAGGGGTTTAAATCCCCAAAATTTAAAAACTATAAAAAGGACTCAAGGATGAGCTTCCCAACCCGAAGTGTACACCAACAGAATTTCCCCTCCCAGAGCGGAAATAAACCTTTTGGATCTACCCCAGGAAAGATTGATAACCCGAAGCAAGAACCCTTGAAATGTTGGGGTTGTGGAGAAGGACATCTATTGAGGGACTACCTGCACTGAGAACAGAACAGTCGGAGAATTTACAACGTTCAAGAATCTACCACCGTCAATGACGTGGCCGGGAGTATGCCGTAAATTTATTCAGCCGTGGATAATAAACAAGCTGACCACCAAGCTTCAGTGTTGGAGATGGAATGTATGATCACCAACCATCTAGTGTCTATTCTAGTTGAACCTGGTTCAAATTTGAGTTATATAGCTCCTAAGGTTGTTGATAAGTGTAAATTACAGCCACATAAACACACCAAGCCATGGTTGGTACAGTTAGCCACTAGAACCAAAATAAAGGTAGTGGAGGTCATACCAGCTTGCCAATTCACTATGGGTGAATTCCCCACCCAGGCAACTCTTAACATACTACCCCTAGGATCGTATGACCTGTTGATTGGTATGGACTATATAGCGACATATAAAGCCAGACAAGACTGTTACCATAAAACCTTAAAATGTGTAAGTGAAGAAGGAAGAAGGATAACCCTTCAAGGGATCCAAAAACCTGTCTCATTGAGGTGAATATCATCCCTTCAAATGAGAAAGTATTGCAGGAAGGGATGTCCACTATATGCGATACAGGTGTTGGAATCAGTTGAATATGACAAACCAAGCCTCGAAGACCACCCCACACTAAGAGAATATAGAGATGTGTTTCCGGAAGAGGTACCAAGTCTACCTTCGAGAAGGGACATTGACTTCTCAATAGAACTTGCACTAGGAGCAGTGCCAGTGTCTAGGACACCCTACAGGATGAGCACACCTGAGCTAATTGAGCTTAAATTATAACTAAAAGAAATGATGGAAAAAGGCTATATCCGGCCCAACGTGTCTCCATGGGTAGCACCAGTCCTGTTTGTGAAAAAGAAAGATGGTACCCTCCAACTGTGCATAGATTATAGACAACTCAATAAGGTAACCATAAAGAAAAAGTACCCCTTACCCAGGATCAATGACCTATTAGATCAATTGGGAGGTGCTTCCATCTTCTCAAAGATTGACTTGAGATCTGGATACCATCAAGTCTGAATCAAGAGTGAAGACATCCACAAAACTTCCTTCAGGATGAGATATGGTCACTATGAGTTTGTGGTAGTACCATTTGGATTAACCAATGCCCCTACCACTTTTATGTGGTTGATGAACAATGTGCTCAACAAATTCCTAGACAAATTTGTACTGGTTTTTATTGACGATATATTAATTTACTCCAAGAATAAAGAGTAACATGAGGAACATCTTAGACTTGTGCTTCAAGTGCTAAGAGAACATAAACTCTATGCCAAATTTAGCAAGTGCGACTTTCTCCAAAAGCAAATACATTACTTGGGCCATGTCATATCAGAAGAGGGAGTAGCAGTAGACCCTAACAAGATCAGGTCTATCATGGAATGGCCTACTCCAAAGGACGTTTCAGATATCAGATTCTTTATGGGCTTAGCAGGATACTATAGGAGATTTGTAAAAGGATTCTCCAAGATTGGTTGTCCAATCACTTCCCTCTAGAATAAGGGAGATAAATTCACGTGGACATAAGAATGTGAAGAAATATTTCAATCCCTAAAACATCTACTGACCCACGCACCCATGTTGAAGATCGTCGATCTCTAATATGACTTCCTAGTGTGCACAAATGTATGCAAGGAAGGGCTCGGAGGAGTCCTTATGCAAGAAGGAAGTGTAGTCTACTATGAATCTCGAAAATTGAATGAGCACGAAGCCAACTATGTGACCCATGATCTAGAGCTGGCTACCATAGTGCATGCCTTAAAAATGTGGAGGCATTACCTCCTGGGAAGGAAATTTGTACTTATGATAGACCACTGTGGATTGCGATATCTATTTGACCAACAACAGATCAATGCCAGACAAGATATGTGGATGGCCCTCCTTAGTGAGTTTTATTTTGAAATCAAACATGTTAAAGGAAAGGAAAATAAGGTGGCCGATGCCCTTAGCAGAAGTATGAAAACAATTCACTTGGCAGCGGTGATCACCTATGAGACGAATGTCAAAGAAAGAGTCAGGAATGCACAAGAAACAAACACATTCTTCCAGACTGTAACCTCGTACCTGGAGAAAGAAACCACAGAGATAAAGTATGAAGGCTACCAGATGATAGATGGAGGTCTGCTAACTTACAGAAGCAGATTGTATATTCCAGATTGTGATGACTTGAAGAGGTTCATAATGGATGAACTACATAAAATACCATATATTGGTCATCCAGGATACCAGAAGATGATCACGGCCACCAGGAAACAATTCTATTGGCCTGGGTTAAAGAAATACATAGCTAACTATTTAGCTAAGTGCATAGAATGCCAACAGGTTAAAGCAGAACACTGGCACCCAACAAGATTATTACAACCTCTACCAATCCCGGAATGGAAATGGGAAACCATTTCCATGGACTTCATCACTGGTTTACCAACATCGACCAAACATAATGATGCCATCATGGTAGTGGTGGATAAATTGAGCAATTCCACCCATTTTATCCCCGTCAAATCGACTTCCAAGGCAATAGATATCGCCAGCATATTCATGAAGGAAATATTCAAACTACATGGCATGCCTAAAAATATTGTGTCTGACAGAGACATGAAATTTACTTCCAACTTTTGGAAATCCTTGATGGCTGGTCTAGAGACAAAATTATTGTTTAGCGCAGCCTATCATCCTCAAACCGATGGACAAACTAAAAGAGTGAACCAAATATTAGAAGACATTCTAAGAATGCATGTAATGCATCAACCTAACAAGTGGGAAGATTACCTCCCACTGGTGGAATTCGCCTACAATAACGGCTACCAAGAATACCTGAAGATGAGTCCTTTCGAAGTCCTCTATGGTAGACCATGCAACACTCCAGTCAGTTGGAGTAACCTAGTAAACAAAATTACTATTGGACCCAACATGTTGAAAGAAATGGAACAACAAGTGATTTAGATAAAATAGAACCTAAAGGTCGCTCAGAACAAACAGAAAAGTTACGCTGACCGAAAGAGAACTCCAAGAGAATTCAAGATGGGAGACCATGTATATCTCAGATTTAGGCCCAGGAAGAGTTCCCTTAGGATGGGAGCTTGTGCCAAGTTGGCACCTCGGTATTGTGGATCCTTTGAAGTTCTAGATAGAGTGGGACCTGTAGCCTATAGGCTAGCACTTCCTCCCACAGTAAAAGCACATAATGTTTTCCATGTTTCATTATTGAAAAAATATGTACATTATTCTAATCATATAATTGACTGGTCTGTGATCCAGGTGGAACCGAAGGGAGAATT
>SNQJ01S0062302.1:0-24292 GCA_010110895.2 Picea sitchensis
ATTCAAGCCACTGAGACACCCTTTGTGCCTCCTGACCTCTAATTCATCCTCTCCAAACATCAAGTTGTTTTTTCCACTCTCCGGGGACTTCCTCCTTCCTGTGGTCTCCATGATCATTACATTCCCCTCATACCCAACAACCTTCCTCCCAATGTTCATCCCCGTCGTCATCCATTTGCCCAAAAAAATGAAATTGAGAAAATTATTCAAGAATTCCTTACTGCAGGCGTTATCCATCCTAGTACTAGCCCCTATTCTTCTCCTCTAGTCATGGTACTTAATAAAGAAGGCTCTTAGCGCATGTGTCCTGACTTTCGCGCCCTCAACAAACTCACCTTCAAACACAAATTTCCCATTCATGTCATTGATGATCTCTTGAATGAATTAAGTGGTGCCCAGTTATTTACTAAACTTGATCTTCGTTCTGGCTACCACCAGATACGTATGAAAGAGGTAAACATTTCTAAGGCTGCATTTCAAACTCATGAGGGCCATTATGAGTTCTTGGTCATGCCCTTTGGCTTGTGTAATGCTCCCTCCACTTTCCAAAGCCTCGTGAATCATGTCTTCCGTCATTTTGTCTTAGTTTTCTTTGATGATATTCTCATATATAGTAAAACTTGGACAACCCATCTTGCTCATGTGGATCGAGTTCTTCATCTACTCTCTCAGACCAACTTTTCCTCAAACAATCTAAATGTGATTTTGGAGCCTTGGAAGTCCAGTACTTGGGTCATATTATTGGCAAGGCGGATGTCAGGGTGGATCCTCAGAAGATTGAAGCTATGCAGGATTAGCCTCACCCTAAGACTCTCAAAAGATTGCATGGTTTTCTGTGTTTAACAAGCTATTATCGCAAGTGTGTTAACAATTATGGAAAGATTGTGGTGCCTCTCACATCTCTCCTTAAAAGAATTCTTTCACTTTGATTCCAACAATTGATCATTCCTTTCAAGCCTTGAAGGCGGTTGTGTTCATCACTCATGTCTTGGCCCTTTCTAGCTTTACAAAGACCTTTGTCCCGGAATGTGATGCTTCCAGGAGAGAAATTGGAGCAATCCTTATGCAAGATGGCCAGACTTTGGCCTTTACCAGCAAACAACTATCAAAGCAACATTTGGGCCAATCAATCTACGAAAAGAAAATGTTGGCTATTTTGCTTGCAATGGATCTCTAGCACCCTTATATATTGGGGCAACGCTTCCAAATTAAGACAAATCATCAGAGCCTCAAGTGTCTTCTGAAGCAACATATTTCATCCCCGGAGCAACAAAAATGGGTGACTAAGCTCATTGGATATGATTATGAGATCATTTCCAAGAAAGGAAAAGACAATGTATTTGTTGATGCTCTTTCAAGAAAATATGAAGATGAAGGGTCCATTTTTTCCCTCTCCTTCATTGTACCAGATTGGCTCCAAGTTGTTCGCCATGAATGGCTGCAAGATCCCAAAATTTTGTGTCTGATCCAACAATTGCAAGACAATTCTCCAGTTTCCCCAGGGTACTCTTGGCACAATGATGACCTTCGCTACAAAGGTCGTATGTATTTAAGTAAACTGTCACAACTTAAATCCATGATTATTTCTGAGCTTCATGTTACACCCACAGTTGGGCACTCGGGGTTTACCAAAACCTATGAGAGGGTCAAATGTTCTTTTTTTGGGGATGGTATGAAACAAGACGTTCACATTTTTGTGGTGGAATGTGATGTTTGTCAACGCAACAAGGGAGAAACAGTCAAAGCCCGAGGCACACTACAACCACTTCCGATCCCACCTGTTATTTGGAGGGATATCTCTATGGATTTCATTGTTGGCTTACCTAAATTGGGAAATAAGTCAGTCATCATGGTGTTAGTTGATCATATTTCCAAGTATGCTCATTTATGTGTTCTTCCAAACCCATTCACCACCTCCACTATGGCTCAAATTTTCATGGATCATATCTTCAAGCTTCATGGAGTACTTCATTCTATTGTTTCTGATAGAGATCCCACTTTCATCATTAATTTTTGGCAAGAATTGTTCATGCTATAAGGCACACAATTGCATCTCAGCACCGCCTATCATCCTCGGACTGATGGTCAAACTGAAGTTGTCAACAAGTGTTTGGAAACATATTTGAGGTGTTTTGCATCTAAACGGAAAAATTAGTGGGCTCAATGGTTACCCATAGTTGAATGGTGGTACAACACTTCTTACCATACAACTACTCGCATGACTCCCTTTGAAGCATTATATGGACAAAATCCATCTTTAATTTTATCATACATGTCTGACGTCTTGAAGGCTCAGGCGGTCGACCAAACGCTTACAGTTCGAGAGGCTATTCTTTGTACCATCAAAGAGAATTTGGTAATTGCTCAGAATCGCATGAAGCAACAAGCAGATCAAGGTCACTTAGAACATCAATCTGTTGAAGGGGACCAGGTGTTTCTTCGACTGCAACCTTATAAGCAGACTTCACTCAAGGTTAACCATTGTCAAAAACCGGTGCCCAAATTTTATGGTTTTTATATAGTTCTTAAGTGCGTGGGATAGGTGGCCTATTAGTTAGCTTTTCCTAGTCATTCGAAGCTCCATATTGTTTTTCATGTCTCTTGCTTAAAGAAGGTGTTTGGAACTAAGTGCCAAATTCAAACCAATATTCCTGAATTGGATGAAAAGGATCCATCTATTTGTAGCCACAAGCAGTATTGGACCATCGTTAGCGTTGTCTTCAGCATCACACCATCAAGGAAGTGTTAGTACAATGGAAAGATACAACTCCAGTAGATGCCACCTGGGAGCCAACTACCATTCTGCAGTAATTTCCACATCTCAAGCCTTGAGGACAAGGTTTCTTTTTAATGGGGAGGGCATGTTAGGGACCTAACCTCCCTAGCCCCTCACATAGGTAGAATAATATATTTTCCATGTAATAAAGACCAATATTAATAAGGCCTAGTAATAAGGAAGAATAATTCAAATGTAAGAAGACCTAATAGAAGCTTCCACTTCTAGAAGATCTTCCTCTAGATTGTTTTTTTGATAGATAGATTTAGTATAAATAAGAGTCAAGGGCATGAGAATTTTTGTCTTGAGAATTATTGTAATAAAATGTTTCTCAATTGGAGGTTTCCCCCTCGAAGAGGCAAGTGAGCATTGTTTCCTATCAATAAAGGTATTATTTTGGTGTTGTGGTTTCATCTATTGTGTTGTTCCGCTGTTATTCTCTGCAATATTTATGTTTTCGGCTATTATAATATATTTGGTACCTTACACATACCATAGGTAGGAGCGCATCACCCAATCTACTCAGTCTGCATTCTGACCCACCTCGGTTTTCTATCAACAGTGCCCTTAGTCGACTCCTTGTTGCCTTTGTTTGCCTCTTGGAACAAACCGTTTTGCCTTTGCTAAGACACTTCATCATTTGGATATTTGTTGTGATGGTTGAGTCACCTCATGACTTAACCAATGTGTCTAAAGCACTCATGCATCAAAGTGCCTTGTCCAACCTCCTCTCAAACAAAGTGTGCATCCCATCGTTTTGTTCATTGCAACAAGATCTTCAACACACTTCATAAGAGAGGTAGACAACAATCCAACTCATCTCCATATTTGTCACCAAATTTGTCTAAGTCCCCTTATAAAACTTGCCTAAGCATGCTACGCCAAGTCCTAATTTGTATTTTCCCACACCAAGGCACTATGAACTGCTTTGTGAGTCCAACGAAGGTCGCAACACTTGGAACTCCCCAAGTCTGAGGTGGAATCAAGTCATCCTTGTCTTCGGTCAAGTCTCCCCATTCGTACTTCAAAGGAACCAATGCAACAATCCAGATCTTGAAAATATCTTGAATCGATCATACATGTTCATGGCATCTTCGACAACCTCATGGTTAGGGTCTTCATACTGTCACAAGCCTACAACTCATCTGAACCACTAAGTCTGATTTCGCAAATGAATCTCCTTGTTGTGGCACAAAAGCAAGTTCATTTTTTGGCTAAGTCAAAAACTATGATGCGTCCCAACCACACACTCCAACCAAATTTGTTGTCCAAACTTCGGTTTCCTTCTTCACCAAGGTTCCAAGCTCCACGACACACTTCGTCACATCAATCCATTGATGTAACTGAACATCTGCAATGACATGACCCAACGTATATGTATGTAGAAGCCCAACATAGACTCATCTTAGTAATGCGCATCTAGACTATTTACATCGAGCCTTCAACTCATCTCAGTGATATGCAAAAATTCGTCAAGTCATCTTCTCCATGCATTCAAATGAACCCATTTTCTCTATTTGTTATCTTCGCGCCTTGAAATGCTTTTGCACCAGGACACCATGCACAAATCCATCGATCGTTAAGTCCCATGCTATTAACCAACTTACATGACTCTGTAACAAGTCACCGCATTTGAAAGTTGTGATCATCATTCGCAACCCAATTGACCCACTGTTATCTTTGGCAGTGCATGGCATGAAGTTGGCACGGTGGAAAACGTGCTCAGTTGACTACCCTGCGACCCAAACTTCATTATGTTATATCAAGTCACGATGGTGACCAAATCGTCCATCAAACCAACTTCTACAACATGATTTTATGATGTGTGCTCTGATACCACTTGTCACGGGCCTAACGAACCTTCGATTGGGCGGTAGAAAACAACCAATGTTCCCAGTCACCATGCGGCAAAGGCATATTTCATTCAGCGGCAAGGCCAAACTGACATACTCAACTTGGGCTATGCCTTCATCTTATTTTGTTTCGTTACTTAAGTTATGTTTGTGTTTGTCTTATACTTAACTTCAATGGTAAAGAGAAACCATTCATACACAATGCAAATGAAACATATGTGTGGACGGCTGAATCGGCCTAATACCCAAGACTTCTTAACACAAAACAAAACAATAGTGTGTTGAGCCAAACACTCGTGCCACACAAGGAAATATTGTACAAAGGAGATTTCACTTTGTTACAAGGAACATGTGTGAAAACATTACAACTCGTCTTCGATGAGCTACATTTGTGCACCCTTCCTTTGTCACTAGAACCGAACAAAACTCTTCATGCTCTTCTCTACAATTCATGTGTTTCTACCTTTGTGCACTTTCCCCCTTTCTCAATTCATACTTGTCTTTCCTTATATTGGAGCGTCCTCTCTTCGCTACCACATTGTGTTTGTTCCAACCACTCCCTTCAAGAAAGACTTTCCCGTGCCTACTCTTCGGTTCTGGCTCCCCAAGGAAGCTCAAGTCAACCACCAGGGCATGTTATCACACAAGTTGTAGGTTGGGCAAATCCTGACCCAACCACTAAATGGAAACAACTAAGAGGTAACCTACCCACTGTCACCTTGGGCAGGTGTCCCCGTCACTTTAGAGATGAGGTAGTCACCTCAAGGGGGGAATCCCAGTGACCCTAGCAGGAATGAGATGAATAAGGATGAAGATGGAGATGAAGTCCCTAGAGGTCAAATGTAAATGGTATGAATCTCTTGGAATGAAGTCTTGGGAAGGTCCAAGGGTTTCCAAGTATGTCGAGTAACCTGCAAGTGATGAAATACCTACCCGAGACACAAGAAAAACAAGCATATATTGCAATATAATCAAATGGACAAGCAAGTTAAGCTTGTTGTCCCTAATAGGCATTGTTAGTAACAATGTATATCAACAATAAAATGGCATCATAAGTTTCAAAACAAATGTTAGATATCAAGTAGAAGATACAAGAGAAAGACTAGTTAAAGGCTAGAAAAACTCAAGATGAAAATCCAAGATACTAGAATGAAAGACAAAGTTGTTGTAAGCACTTTTCTGCAATAAATTATATCAGCCTTATGACTGTAACATTCAATGTATTACATCAAGAAAATCAGCCACTGAAAATCCTCCAAACTTTTCCACAAAGTGTGCAAACTTTGGGAAAATTGTAATGGTTGATAAGAGAGTTATTCAAGCAAATGAGTTAGGGTTTCTGCAGCTCTAATGGCTAAAGATGCAATTTTATAAAATCATCAAGAAGTACCCCTTTGATGGGGATTCCCTAGTGGTTGTGAGGTGCCCAAGGCACAAGGAAGACAATCCAAGTTGCAAGAATTAAAAACGATAAGAAATTTGTTTCCCAATGCAATATTGTGTTTCTCCAATGCAAGACTAGTGCCTTTAGTTATGGGTTAATGGGGTCAAGAATAAATATCTAGGGTTACTAAATCCTTGGGGGTGTAAATCCTATTACTTCCCAAGGCAAGTAACCTAGCTAGGGTTTGAAGACGAGGGGTCTAAATCCTCTTACTTCCTCGACTAAACCCTTGCAAAAAAGCTTGATAAAGTGGTGGAAACTAAGATAGTGGTGTATATCCTTATACTCCCTATCTAGCCTTGGCCAAAACAACTTTACTTGAATCAAAAATGATAATAACAAAGTAGAGAGACCATACCATTCAAGAAAAAGCTTTTACATGCCAAAGTAAACCTCCACAAAAGCAAGAGAATGACCTTCTGGAGATAGTGCACCATCATCATCATCAAACCATAACCAAAATGAAAAATTCCATAGCACAAGAGGCAAAATACTCCAAGTGTAGCGAAAATTTCAGACCAAGTACTTCTCACAAGAGGGAGAGTTATATAAAATGATATCTTATGATCTCTTATTGATACAAAATGTCACCAAGGTGACTTGTCCACATATTTAGGGGTAAAGCACAAGACTAGGGGTCAACAACCCTAATCTTTCCCCCTTAACAAAGTAATATTAATTTAGCATAGCCATGGTTTTACAGAGAGAAAGAAAAGCAGAGACTCTATAGCCCCGTGAACCCTAGCTCGTCGTTGTAGCCCTCATTTCTCACCGCCTCCCCGGCTGACTCAATGGTTAATCCGGACCCGGATCCTCCGCCGGATTTCGAAGACGATGTTGTTGCATTCAAGTCTCTAGTAGGCTCCTTAGACAACCCCCCAAATTAACCAACTCATTCCCAGTTCGTGAAGAAACTGAATCAAATCCCAGAAGAGGCCATTTTGTGCATTGTTGCTCGAAGAAAGGCTCTTTCTTTCGCTTCTAAAGCGACCTTCGATCAATTCATGGGGTTATGGTCGTCTCCTCACCAAATAGATCTTTGGATTGAGTGGAACTAGCAGCCTCCGATTCAAGGGTGTATGAATCACTTTTTTTTGCAGTAAGGGTTTTTATATTTTCCACTTTGAGTACAATGAAGATAGAGATCTCATCTTTACGAATAGCCCTTACTTTTTTGGCCCTAGAGGGTTAAATTTAAACAAATGGACACCAGACTTTGATCTAGACAACGATATCCCCTCTATCGTCCCAGTCTAGGTGCAACTTCTGCATTTACCTTTTCACTGTTGGGGGGATGAAGTTTTAAAAACCATTGGGGATACATTGGGAAAATTCATTGATAGAGTCGAAGCCAAGTCCAGTGTGTACTCTTGTGCAAGGATCTATGTGGAGGTTGATCTGGAAAAAGGACTTCCATCAGCAATAAAACTAAGGCTGGATGATTGGACTTACATTCAAGAGATGGATTATAAAAAAATCTCGTTCAAATGCAAGAGTTGTCATGAATATGACCATTTTTCCATAAATTGTCCGAATAACAAGCAACCCCAAGAAATAAGTACTCCAAAACATGAAGAAGGATGGCAGTAAGTAAGGAAAAAAGCTAATACTGGAAAAGGTGGAAGATCCATCCCTAGTCCATCAAGGTCTACCCCCAAAGAGGGAACCTCTTACCAGAACTGTCCAGCAATTGAAAAACCTCCTCCAAAAAAACACACCCTGACTCCTTCCCTTATCATTCCCCCCTCCCCTTCCCAAAACTCTTTTGAAATTCTGGGCGAACCCTCTTTTAGGCAAGTTCAACCAACTGGTCCAGTGTTGGAAACTTTGGCCCATTCTACCTCCTCATCTCTAGAAAGACCAAATGAAGACTCAGGTGAAGAGGAAATTTTCCATGAAGCCAACCAAGATGAGGATCCTCAAGAACTCGGGGAAAATCCATCTCAGGAGCTACCCCCTTTGAAAAACACAGTCAAATCAAGAAATGGAAGAATGGGAACTCCCATTGGAAAACCCTAGAAAGTCTTGGTGCAGATCCAATAAATAAGTCAAAGAAGAGGCGGCGTCAAAGGAGAAGTCCCAAGGCAAACAACAATCCATAGAAAGCTCAATGAACATCTCAAATCACAGAGGAGGAAATAAAGGTTAATATCTCCCGACCCCCGAAAATCGGGCCTATTCCACTCCTCGCCAAATTCTCTCCTGGAATTGCAGGGGATTTTGTAATAGATCCAAAGTTGAAGCCCTAAAAGATCTTATTACTACAGAAAATCCCTCTATAATTCTCCTCCAGGAGACAAAAATGGAGAAAAAAGTAGTGTTAGAAACAACAAAAAATGTCTTCAAAAGTTACGGTGGAGCAATTATAAGATCACTTGTCGCCTCTGGTGGAATCGCCACTCTCTGGGACGAGGAGATCTGGAAAATTGAGGTAACCCAACTGACTCAACATTGGCTTCTTACAGTTCTTAAAAATAAAGAATCCAAGAATCTTGTCTCTATCATTAACATCTATATGCCTAATAGCTATGTTGAAAAAGTAACATGTTGGAACTCCCTCTTTATACTAAAAAATTCTATGGATCTCACTTCATGCATAATTTGGGGTGACTTCAATACCCACCTCAACTTAGGAGAAAAAAAAGGAGGAAGTATAGTCATAGACCCTTTCTCTGAAAAACTCAACGATCTCATTTCAGACTGGGATCTCCAAGATATTAAACCCACTAAAGGTAAATACACCTGGAACAACAAGCACTTCAGTATTAGCCACATAGCTGCCCGTCTGGACCATTTCCTTATCAATGGAAATTTTCTCCTCTCCTCCTTTGACATCTCTTCCCTTATTCTCCCTTCATCCATTTCCGGTCATAAACCTATCTCTTTGATTTTCAGTAATCCTCAAAACTTTGGTCCCCTTCCTTTCCATTTTAACCGCCTTTGGATCGACAATTCCTTCGTTCCCTCTCTCATTCAGCGAGCTTGGTCCTCCCCCTTTTCTGGGTCCCCTAATTACATCTGGGAAAGCAATAAAACTAATTCTCAAAGATTGGGTGAAATATTCCTTCATTCCCCCACAACAAGAAAGAATAGAGAAGGCTGAGATCCTCTCAAATATCCAGCGAAGAATAGAAGAAGAAGAAGTCACTGAAACACTTCTGACATAAGAAAAAGAAGCTTATTAATAACTTCACTCCTCTATGCACAAGGAAGAAGAACATTGGAGGCTAAAGTCGAGGAGTCTATGGCTAAAAGCAAGGGATTCAAACACTTCCTTCTTCCACAAACAAGCTCAAAATAGGAGGAAGAAAAATATAGTCACCAATATCCTTTCAAGCTCTGGGAAGCAGTTGGAAACCTTCGAACAAGTCAAGGAAGAAACATCACAACACTTTGAGCTACTTTATCAACAACCTAATAAAGAAGGATCATAGGAAGACACGCAAGCAATGCTCGATAATATCCCAGACCTCATCTCTGAACATGACAACTCCCAATTAGTGAAGGAGATAACATAAGAGGAAATCACCAAAACGGTGTGGGAAATGGACCCAGACAAAGCCCCAGGGCCTTACGTCTTTCCAATTAGGTTTTATCACCATTTATGGGCCATTATAAAGAGAGATCTCAAAGAATGTTGAATTATACTCTGCAAAAACAAAAGTTGGGAGGTGCTACAAACTCAACCTTCTTATTCCTCATCCCTAAAGAAACAAATCCCTCAAACTTCTCCCGCTTTCGGCCAATTTCCCTCTGCAACTCTTCTTACAAAATCCTCACAAAAATCATAGGAAACCGCTTAAAACCTCTTCTTTCCAAGCTTATTTCAGAAAATCATGGAGGATTTCTAAAAAACGAGCAGATTACTAACAATATGGTACTGGTACAGGAAGCAATCCATTCCAACAGGAGAAATAAAGACTCGGGAATGGTTATCAAACTGGATATGGAGAACGCCTTTGATCGTGTCAAACACTCATTTCTTTTCCTAGTTCTTAAATCCTATGGGTTCTCATATGTTTTTATCAATTTGATCAAGTCCTGCATTGGTTCTCCTTGGATAACCCCCCTGGTAAATGGTCGTCCCTCCCGTTTCTTCAAAGAAAGCAAAGGCGTAAGACAAGGCTGCTCTCTTTCCACCCTATCTTTATATCCTATCAGTTGATTCCCTCAGTCGGAAATTGGAGGAAGAAATAAGGATTGGCAAGCTTCCTAGTTTACTTATAGCTCGGGGGTCAAGGAATTAAACCACTCCCAATTTGTTGATGATACCCTTCTCTTGGGGGCGACTACTACAATCATCGCCAAATGTTTTCAGAAAGTTCTAGACTCCTTTCTCTCTGCTTCTGGAGGCAAATTGAACAATTCTAAATGTAAGATCTATGGTTGGAATGTTTTGGGACACATCAGAGATCACATCACTAGAATCTTTGGGTTTCTCTTCATTATCACATAGAATCATTCCAAATATTTAAAAATGCTTATTTTTCTAAATTCCTCTGGTTCTTTTGCCTAGCAGGATATCATTAACAAAATACTCTCTCAGATCCAAAGTTGGGGGTACACTGGCTTAACCCAACTGGAAAAATGGTGCCCCTAAAGTCTGTCCTCTCCTCTCTTTCCATCTTTCAATGTTCTGTCCTACTCGCCCCCAAAGATATTCTCGAAATTTTTTCCAAAGCCCTTCGATGTTTCCTTTGGGTTGGTGGGAAAACTAACACAAAGAAATTTCATCTTCTCAAATGGAAACATGTTTGTCAACCTTTCAACAAAGGAGGTCTAGCCATCAGAGACCTAAGTCTAATGAATTTGGCTCTTGGAGAAAAAATCACATTGCATCTTATCTCAGGCTCTCCAGAATGGTGGAAAGTTGCTATTGTCGCTAAATATTTCAACACCTCAAGGCTCCGCTGCTTGGATGCATCCCCTCCCCAGCTTCCTGACTCCCCAATTTGGCGTCTCTTGAAACACTCTGCTCATCTTATCAAATAAAAAATTTCTTGGGCCCCTAGAAATGGATCTCATATAAATGTCTGGGTAGATCGTATCATGGATCAAGAACCAATAGGAATACAAGACTCTCTCTGCCCCCCAAAAGATTGGTGCTTCTCCAAAGGTATTCTCCTTCTTCAATACTTTTGCATATGGGCCCCTGATGGCGATTGGATCAATTGGAAACCTCTAGACACCCTTGCCCATCTTCGCCCTTTGGTCTCTCTTTTCTACAATATGCTGGCAGGTTGTGCCCCCCTTAATTCTCACAAAATTGACTACCTCAGTTGGGGCCACTCAATCTACTTAGTGAAAGCGGGCTACTCTTTCCTCTAGTCTTCCTCTCAAGGTCCTCCAATCTCCATAATTTGGAAAGAGATTTGTTCAATGCCTTCTCTCCCCAAAGTCAACATCTTATGTTGGTTGATGGTTCATGGAAAAATCCTAACTGCGGAGAACTTGCAAAAACGTGGAATAATGGGTCCTTCAAGATGCCCCCTCTGCCTTGCCTTGCAGCCTTAGAGTCCATACATCACCTTTTCTTGGAATGTTCTTACTCTTCTCAACTCTGGAACCTATGATTCCTTCCCCTCTCCCCCCAAAATTTTCCACTGGAGAATTGGAATGAAATGTTTGTTTCTTAGAAACAAAGGTATGTTGGCAGCTTCAAAAATAAGAAACTCTTCTCCCTCTTATGGAAACGAATTCCCAAATTTGTGTGTTGGGAAATCTGGATAGCAAGGAATCATGCCATTTTTCGAGACAAGCTTCCCCCCTTGCAGCATATATTTTCAAAAATCTATGGCTCAATTTCTGAAGTCTTGTCCTCCATATTAGTTCAACTTGATCCCCAAGCCTCCCTAGAGAAAAGAGAAGAAGAATGGATCTCTAACATTTTGGGACCGAACTACCTAAGAAAGTTCCCTTCCCCAGTCAGTTCTACTAAGAGGAAAAAGTGGCAATTACGACTCAAGGACCCTGAATTCCTTGAATGAAAATGACAACAAACATCTCCTATTCTCTTCTTCGATGGAGCTTCTACGGGTAATCCAAGGGCAGCAGGTGCAGGGGGAGTCATCATATATTCTGATGGACAAAATATTTTGGACTACTCTTGGGGGTTGGGGAATACCACCAATAATAAAGCAGAAAGCCTAGTAGTCTATATGGGGTTACGAATTGCCCGATCCCGAAATATTCATGAATTAATTGTCCTTGGAGACTCTAAGTTAATCATTAAAGAGCTTCTTGGCTTCAACAAATCCACAAACCAATCTCTTTTTGGTCTTCAGTCTCGGATAAGGGCCCTAAAATCGCAATTCATTAAGATCCAATTCTTCCATATTCTCCACTCCCAAAACCAAGCAGTTGATTAACAAGAAAAGGCAACTAAAAACAAGAAACATAGCCTTCTTTCCATTAATCAAATTGAGTCCCATGTGTGGCTTCCTTAAGAACTATCAAAGGTGGTGATTTCCCCAAAATCGCTTGGATCCCTATCTTTGTAGCGACCCTGTCATTCTCAGACTTTCTCTTCCATCTCAGCTCCTTCTCTCTGCCATCCCGTCTCTCCTATTTGGACCCCAACGTTCACATGTTTTGGACAGCTGGCATTTTATGCCCCTTGATGCCTAGATCATCCTTTGGCTTTGTGGCGCTTTTCTTGTCCCTCCCCTCTTTTCCCATATTCCTCGCCGCAACAGCCTTTCTCTTCTGCACATTTATTGTGTAATATTTTAGCACTCCCTGATGTTTTCCATCATATTCATGGTGTCACCGGAAGAGTTTTCCTCTATGGATGGTTACTCTGGTCCATGGGAACCTCAATTCTCTTGCCTTCTCCCGCGTGCAAGTGATAAATATTCAACTTGTATATGGATTTGGCATCTTTTGCATCCCCCAGAGATGTATTTGCACTCCAGAAAATAATTTCAGGCCTCTGAGCATCTTTGTCCCCTTCTCATCATGTAGAGAAGATCCAGAGCACCATGCTCCTTCCCCTCTTGTGCCATATAGGATCTACGAGACCAAAACCGAGATCTAAGAGTTGTGATTAGGACCTCAGAGGAAAGAATGGGAACGCAAATCCGAGAACTTCAAACAAAGAATCAGGAGCTTAAATGACAAAATAAAGCCCTCCATAATGAAGTGAAGACTCAGGAACACAAGCATAATCAAGAGCTCGTGATCGTTATGTGTGGGGTTAATAGAAACACCAGGCATATCAGTCTGCTCAGACAATAATTTAGAAATCCTCTCAACCATCCTCAACGTCCTGCAACCTCACTTGAGTCGGTTGAATCAAGGCTTCCATCAACTTTCCACTCAGAGGCCTCCAATGAACAGAATTAGGCCCTCCAGACCCGGTACCAGCACCAGCAACGCATAACCCAGAAAGTGGAATTCAACCTCCAGTAGCAATTCAAGCAAGTTTTAAGGCAGATGCAGAAGCAACCAATAATTTATAAGAGGTCCTATCGATGTTTAGTAAATATCTGTTTATTTTGTTTTCATATTTAGCCATCTTCACATGACATATTAGCAGTTCTTTAGGGAGCAATTTTAAGCTCAAGACTATACCACACCAGAATTCTCAGAGAGATCTCTAGTCACAGTTTAATGAACTTCCATAGTTTTGCATCTATGTAAAGTGCATTAGCACGTATTTTTTTTTAATATAAACTTCCAACCGTTCTTGTTAAAAAAAAAAAAGTAATATTAAACAATTCATTAAAAATTCACTTTTTCACATAAGAAAACCCTAATTTTAGAAGGACGTCACCCCTCTAGGGGACGTTTTGGCACTAGGAGCAAGTCTTTGGTGTAGGAGGAGGGTATCTAGGATTGCTAAAGCCATATGTCAAGTACCCAAGTCACTTCCTTCATGGTCAAAGCCCATTTTTCCTCAAAATGTCCAAGTGCCAATGCATCAATCACACCACTAAACCCTAACCCCCCTAGGTGACATCATGCCTCTAGAAGTGACATTTTGCCTCTCTTAGGAAAAACGTTTGGCATGTGGGGGCTAGGTTATGTCATCCAAGTCATCTTTAAGGCCTCCCAAGTTTGATCTTTCATATCTGACATGCGGGCCCTTGGCATCCATTTGTGGGCTTCAAGCCTCATGGAAGCCCAAGCTAGGCTTGTTCTTCCAAAATTGTCCACCAACTAGGTCCTACAAAGACAAATAAGCATGCTCTACAAGGATATCAAGTCATAACATCATGATACATGAATCCAATCAATAAATTGGCCACCTAATTATGTGCATCAAAGATCACTATATCAAACAATTAATTGCTCAAAGACATTATGTGACTTGTCAAGCTTGAATATGGGAGGGTTGATGAGGTGTCATATTGGGTATATCTTTCCCTAGGTCAAGAAAAGTTTCCAAGAGATCCCTCTCTACGCCATGTAAAGTGGGTGAAGTGGTTAGGGTCAAGACTCAATGGGCATAGGGAACATGACATACAAGAGGTCCTAGTGTCTCATTCATGGGTTCCTTTGTAGAGGGTGTGTGGTACCTTCGTCTGCAATGCACTTTTTCCAAGCCCATCATTTGCCATTATTTCATTCTTTCATAATTTTAAGGAAAGGTTGAAGGCCGCTTCCCTAATGTGGTGTCCAGATAATGACAATGTCACACACAAACACCAAGTGGAAATGAGAAGGATGGCTCGTGATGACACCCCCTTTCTCTCAGCCATGCAATTGAGAGCCATTACCCTGGCTTGGTGAACAGATGATGGTAATGTCATACTACTAGATATTCATGGACATGATAGGTCGGCTCGTGATGAGACCTCCTATCCTCCAACTAACCTTTTAAGCATTCTTGATCATATTTTATTGTGGGTCCCCCTTTTCTCAAAGATAAGTGTTTCATTGCTTTCTTGGGTGATCCCTGGGTGAAGCATCTAGAAGGTTCATACATAGGCTTTTATCTTTTACCCAACATCAATCCCTCTGGGCCTTCAACCCCTTCTTCCCATAGAATGAGTGTCAATACAGCCTAAAATCCCAAGAGATAAGGAAATGGAGGGAAACGATGATGGAGAGTGGTAAGTATGGTTGGGAACAATACGATGGCTCTTCAAGGGAGTTCCTAGTAGCAAACCCATCCCCAAGGAAGACCACTTATTTGGGCACAATGTCAACCACCAAGGTGAATCAGGGCAAAAGGCATAATGTCCAAGCATATATCATGAAATCTAGAGCAATATAAGATACAACATACTCAAATGGCTTAAATATTAAAATGATCATCACCATAATACTGACTTGTACCTCATGGAGCAAGGCCCACTTCCTTCCGGAAGCCAGCTGATGTGGTGGATGTCATCTGAAAATATATGACCTATGTGGTGGTGAGAAGGGTCTCCATATGTGCAAAAGGATATTGTTGGTCATGTAGTCTCTCGACAGTCCATATCAACAACCTGAGGGCCTCCAGACGTAATCTCCTTAGTTATGCACAAAATGGGGATAACATATGGCTCCTACTTGGGGACATGTGCTCGCCATAGATTGCATGAGAACCGCAACATTTCCTGGTAGACATGTGCCTGCCAAAAACTTAGACAAAGGGACCAGAGCATCTAGGGTGGTGCTATCACCCTTCATCCATATATATATATCCAAAAATGAAAACTAATCTAGAAAAGAAAATTTTTGACATTTTTTCAAAAATTTCTAAGCTAAGCATGAAATCAATATGCAAGTAGAGAAAATGAAAATGAAATGCATCTAAACCAGTATGAGCAACCGAGATGCAAATGCAGGCGAAAGCAATATGACTTACCTACTTACCTGGGGCATGGGCCTTGAAGAAGTCATGTGACCTGGATGTAATATTAGAGAGGAGATCCATCCACTCGTATTGCCATATTCCTCCCATATAATGATGCCAGATAGTACCTTTCTTTATCATATTTCTTCTTGATGATGTAAGGGCCAATCTATGAGTTGTTATCTTTTTGGTCATATCTAGGCTTCCCCTTTCTTTTTTCCCACATGAGCGCAAGGCTGCCTTCATTGAAGTTGATGCAAGGTGTATTGTCAACGTTTGGAGGCTCTATGTGGACTGTCTCTTTGATGATTTCTTCATGTTTCTCATCTTCTTCCTGCATAACATGGATAGACCCCGGCTCCTTCCCATGGTATATTGCAATTTTCTTCTTATCTACCCATGGAAGAAACATCTATATGGAATCTTCCTGTATGAAGGGTGGCTTGGATGGATCATATTCAAAAACCTGTGGAGGCGTATCATAGTAGTGTTCACTAACATAATCAGGACCATCAGGATTCATCACGTGTCTATCAACCTTCTCTTGATTGTATAGTATCTGGAAAGTGCCATCTCCCATGGGAATGTGTGCATAGGTGAGATACATGCTAAGGAAACATCCAAGAGAAGTAGACCAAATCCTGGATAAGAGCATCCCCCAAGCATCTAGAACGTCGATCACTACTATGACCATGAGAATGTTGATATGTTGAAAATCAATCAGGAAGACCTCAATATCCTCACATACCTCGAGAACCTTGACCTAGAATCAATACCACACACGTTGCCATAAGGTCAGGTTGTCTTCAAACAAAGTTGTTTCATCACCCTACATGATATGACATTTGTTGAGGCCCTTGAATCAAGCATGTAGTTGTTAAAGCGAAAGCCATTCATACCTAATGAAAGATATAAATGAGGAATCTCGTCCCTTGGCCGATCGAGATACATAGTGTTTAAGATGATGGGATGATCTTCCTTCTTGGTTGGCACCTGCAATACTTTCAAAATTTCCCTTTTTACAGAAAGGATATTACACATCTCTTTGACTGGCACTGTCTTATTTAGTTTTCCAAACATGCTTGCAACATCTAGATTTAACTGAATATCATCTATAGGAGTTGGCTTAGGAAGCAACTCACATACTGGAGGTGGAGGTGGTGGAGCCACCTTCTTTGCTGATGGAAGAGGAGTATCGAGTTGTGATGGAGGGGATGAAGCTTTATTTCTTCTAGTGTAGGTCATATACTCCCTCCTCGTTAAATCCTTCTTTTGATCATCTGTCAATTTATTCAAGGCCCAAAGTCTTCTCTCTTTGTCTCCTCCTCTTCTTCTGGCTTCATTGATATGCTCTTGGGCAACTTGTTCCTCTTCGAAAGTACAAATCATATCAATGAAGTTCATATCATTAGGAGAATATTCGTCTCATCAGGGCATTCATCTTCCCTATGGGGTTCTTGGCATGGGAGGTACCAAGATTCTACATCAATTGTCCCAAATGATTTCAAAGTATCTGGGACCTTTGCCTCCTGTTGAGGTCTTGGTTTCCAACCTGCGACATCTGTCTGTTGTCTGGAAAATTGAGGTATGGGAGCAGATTGATTTATTTTCATTGTATTCATACGGCTCATAAGTTGATTCTGCACCTAAACAAACTAAGTATTCATCCGATCTATCTTTTGAGTCAAGAGAGCAATCAGATCAGAAGAACTGTTGTTGGAAACCTTAATATTTGCTTTTGTTTTGACACGAGGGTAGTGAAAAGGTTCTACCCTTGAATCAAGGAGATTTTCTTCAATATTGGCATTGTACTCTTAAGCTTGTGCCAATGATGTGGGATTTTTGTCTTTAAGAATGAATCAAAATTTCCCTTCAAAAGCATTCATGTAAAGGACATGAACTGATGATGTTGTAGGATGAAAATCTATTGGAATTTTATTGTACAACCTGTCAAACCTGGTATTGAATTCCTTTACCGTCTCATTATCCTTTTTCTTTATCTGATTAAACTGAGCCCCAAGCATCCCACCATCTACCTTTGTTGACCATCTATTCTTGAATGAGTTGGCAAAAGCTTTGTAGGATGTGCAATGATTGTCAAGGAGTCCTATGAACCAATCAAGGGCTTCTTCAGTTAATGACGAGGGAAATAAATTCATGGCCACATCTTCATGCTCAATACCTGCATTTTCCATATCTTGTCCCATGACATTAAGATGATCCTCAGTGGTTATCACATTGTTTCCTGAGAACTTTGGCAACCACTTGTTGACTTCCTTTGGCATTTTATTAGGGTATCCTTGGATATTGGCCATGTTAAGAGGTTTGTAGAGTTCCTTTTCCCAAGGGTGAGCCATTGGAGCAAGAGGAAGGGTATCATGGAAAAGGGTTTTAACAATGGGATTCTTGAGAGGGGGTCGTCTTTGGTAAACCTTAGAAGGCTTGAACCTCCTAGGGGGAAAAGGTTTGGGAAAGGAATGGTTTTGGGAAGGTGGAGTCGTCAAATGAGATTCAATATGAGCTCATCAAGAAGGGTGGAAAGGGAACATCCCTTGGGTGGAGTCTCCAGGCAAGCTAAGGGGAAGGATTTGGGATAGCTTTTCAAAGTGTCATTAGGGTTCCGAAGAGGATTCAAAATCCTCCCCGACAACGGTGCCAAAATGTTATTGCACAAGTTGTAGTTTGGGAAAATCCTAACCCAACCACTAAATGGCGACAAATAAGAGGTCACCTACCCACTGTCACCTTAGGTAGGTGTCCCCGTCAATTTAAAGGTGAGGTAGTCACCTCAAGGGTGGAATCTCGATGACCCTAGGGGTAAGGAGATGAAGAAGGATGAAGATGGAGATGAAGTCCCTAGAGGTAAAATTTTAATGGTATGAAACTCTTGGAATGAATTCTTGGGAAGGTTCAAGGGTTTCCAAGTATGTTGAGTAACCTGCAAGTGATGAAATACCTGCCAGAGACATAAGCAAAACAAGCATATATTGCAATCTAATAAAATGGATGAGCAATTTAAGCTTTTTGTACCTAATAGAAATTGTTAGTAACAATGTATATCAACAATAAAATGGCATCATAATCTGCAAAACAAATGCTAGAGATCAAGTAAAAGATACAAGAGAAAGACTAACTAAAGGCTAGCAAAACTCAAGATGAAAATCCAAGATACTAGCATGAAAGACAAGGTTGTTGTAAACACTTTTCGGCAATAAATTATATCATTCTTATGGCTGTAACATTCAATGTATTACAGCAAGAAACTCAGCCACTGAAAATCCTCCAAACTTTGCCAAAAAGTGTGCTAGACCGAGAAGAGTAAGTGTGCAAACTTTGGGCAAATTCCAATGGTTGATAAGAGATTTATTCAAGCAAATGAGTTAGGGTTTTTGTAGCCCTAATGGCTGAAGATGCAATTTTATAACAACAACAAGAAGTACCCCTTTTATGGCGACGCCCTAGTGGTTGTGAGGTGCCTAAAGCACAATGAAGACAATCCAAGTTGAAAGAAGTAAAAACGATAAGAAATTGCATTTCCCAACGCAATATTTTGTTTCTCCAATGCAAGAATAGTGCCTTTAGTTATGGGTTAACAGGGTCAAGAAGAAAGAGCTAGGGTTACTAAATCCCTGGGTGTGTAAATCCTCGTACTTCCCAAGACAAGTAACCTAACTAGGGTTTGAAGATGAGGGGTGTAAAGCCTCTTACTTCCTCAGCTAAACCCTTAAAAAAAGCTTGGTAAAGTGGTGGAAACTAGGATAGGGGTGTATATCCTTATACTCCCTATCTAGCCTTGGCCAAAACAAAAAAAATTAGAGAGACCATACCATTCAAGAAAAAACTTTTACTTGCCAAATTAAACCTCCATAAAAGAAAGAGAACGACCTTATGGAGATAGCCCACCGTCATCACCATCAAACCCTAACCAAAAAGAAAAATTCCATAGCACAAGAGGCAAAATACTCCAAGTGTAGCGAAAATTTCAGACCAAGTACTTCTCACAAGAGGGAGAGTTATATAAAATAAGGTATTATGATCTCTTATTTATACAAAATGTCACCAAGGTGACTTGTCCACATATTTAGGGGTAAACCACAAGACTAGGGGTCAACAACCCTAATCTTACCCCCTTAACAAAGTAATATTAAACAATTTATTAAAAATTCACTTTTGCACATAAGAAAACCCTAATTCTAGAGTAGCATAAAACTTACATTACCTATGTACGAAATTTCAAACACAATATGTTTACTACACAAATTTTTACCCACAAATTCGGCACAAACTTTTTGTAACCCACATATTTAATCGATGTTGATATAAATATTTAATGGATTTATTCCGTGGAACCTAGTTCAACAAGGGTTGCATGGCAATGAAAATAATAATGACTTAATGTTATATTAAAACCAAATTACATTAAGAGTGATAAAATCTATAAGTTGCTATGCAGATTTGGAAATGGAAATAATAATGACTTGGAAATGAAAATAATAATAATTTAAAATTATACTACAACCAAATTATATAATTGGTTAACAATGATAAAATCTATAAGCTAACATGCAAGTTAACAATGATAAAATCCACCCCGGATGGGGTGACACCTAGCTAGAGGGAGAAAGGTGGTGCGCATGCGGTGAGGGAAGCTAATACTCTCAATCGTTAGCCATACAACCATTCCTCCTGATTGATGGGCTCTCACTTGGTAGTAATGGTAGTGCTATGCAATACCATCAGGAATTCAATGTCTCCCCTCACGATCCAATGCTGGATTAAAGGACCAGGTAAGAAGCATCAAGTAGAAGTCACCTTAGCATTCATGGCGGTCCTTGTAGTCATTTCTTTGGCCTTTAGGAAGGTATGTGCCCTCGAGCACTCTGTCATTCTTCATCTCTCGCCTTCTCCCACTCATTCCATGAGCACTTTGTTTTCCTGACTCTCCTAGACTTTGAGTTGTAGACACTCTGTCATCTCTGCTCTCTCAGTGCTCTCCATCACTCTGCTAGCCTCCCTCCTATGTTTTCATTTTTTTCTGCATAGTACCTCTAGCTGGTCTTTCTGCCATTATTCCCAGAGAACGCGGAAAACCAAAAAGAGGGTCACAATATTATAGTTTTCTTGCTCGGCGCAATCTCCCGGATCCCTCGTAGCCTTCAACTCCAATCACCAACTCTGGCCAGAATTGGTTGGATTTTCCTTTTCCCAACACTCCACACTCGTCCCCTCCCCCCGTTGACACCATGCCTGACCCAGGAAGTTGCCCAGAGGAGGAAGAAATCCCTCCCGTCAAGTTCCAACCTTTGGAAGACATGCCAAGGTCGGATATCAACACCATTTCCCAAGCCAAGCCTTTGGATCGAGGTGGTTGTTTGGTTGAAGAAGAAATCCGCCCCCTAGTTGGTTGACAGACTAGATTGCTGAAAATGCCACCTCTGGAATGACCTTGGATGAAATTCCGCCAATGGCTTTGGATGAAGACACAACTCGGTGCACATGTGGGCAAATTGAGCAACCTCATCTCAATCAACATAGTCTTTTAGATGACTACCTTCAACGGATATTTGATATGAGGCGGAACCTAGAGGAGAAACTACATAATCAACGTACCCTCTGCCGATGCATGGACCTCCTGTTTGACTCTTTGGCATGTACTCCAGAAAAAACGCGTTGTCCAACCTGTGGAAAAATATTTGTCTTCACCTACAACTATGATGGATGTCTAGGTTCACCACTCCCCTAGCCTCTTTTATTTGTGTATATCCAGAACCAATTTGAGACTTTTTTTAGTTTTGTATTTTTCTTGTGTATGGTAGCCATGTCATGTTGGCTGGTATGGGTTATAGTCTTGGATGCATAAAACTGGGCATGTCACAAGTTTATTTCATGATACTAGATTGTCATATTTTTTAAACATGCCACCTGTTTCGGTTTCCCTATTGTGGCGGAACATGTTCATTGTACTAATTTGAAAATTTTAAGGTAATATATACAGTTTCTCTTTTATTTACAAAAAAAAAAAAAAACAATGATAAAATCCAACCAAATAACATAGTTGGTTAACATTGATAAAATCTATAAGCTACCATGCAATGTAACAATTATAAAATCTATTTAACATGAAGTAGAAAATCATCATATGATATCTTGTCAGAAAATACTCACATTAAAAATGAATATAGAATCATGTCTGTCAAAATGAATATAGAATCTTGCTTGGTTGCTCTGCAAATTTCTCTCCATTCATGTCTTGGAAAAAGAGTAAAAGCTAACAATTTTAACATTTTATTTAAAGTACTTGATGAACGTCAAAATCGTTTTCAACACGACATCATCTATTATTGCCAGGTTGTAATAATGCACAAAATTTTGTTATCGCAGTAGATGATTTTTTTTTTCAGATTATTGATATCCTCTGAATAACTTGGTAGTGATTTTGTAATTTATAGTGTTAACAAATTTTAATTAATTTTTTCATTATCATAATTAAAGTATAGGTTTATTAAAGGTTTGTTAGTTAATTATTAATTTATTACTTAAAACTAAAACTAAGAATTCAGATTTCATAGGTTATATCTGCAAAAGGTTGTATATTATAAATATGCAATATACATTATGTGATCAAATATGAGATAAATTAAAATAAATGCATAGTGATCATGTTATAAAATTCAATATAAAAATTGCATTGTAATTTTCTAAAATATGTTTAATAATTAAATAGGATTTAGAATTGTCAAGAATTGCATTGTAATTTTTTAAGATATGTTTAATAACTAAATAAGATATATAATTTTGTGAAAATTGAAAAACAGTTAACCACGTTGATGGTTGAATAATTGGTATCATCATTTCTTCGTAGCTCATTTTCTTATTAGTCCCTGCCGAAAGGCCAAGGGCAGGGACTATAGCGATGAGTTCATCGCTGACTTTACATTAGTTGAAGGTTGACTTTCAAATTTTTGAAAAAATTCTAATGTTTAACTTAGGGACTTTATATACATAATTTTTTTAATAAAAATTTTATGAATTTGTTACAATTTGATTGGCTGGGAAGTTTGAAGTCTTATTGCCGACTTCACTTCTTCCCATGCCAATACTTACTGCTTTCATAAATGCTTTCACTATAGTTTCATAAATGCCATATAAATGCTTTGACTACGAAATATCGAATTGGAATCCTCGTCATGTCCCAAGGGTGCGCCCACTAAAGAGTTTGGAAATATCGAATTGACACCGGAGCATTTGGAATTTGACAGCCGATTACTTTTATTTTAGATTTATCTATGCTTCCGTGTGCATTCATTGCAAATTTTGAAAATTATAGCTATCAGTTAACTAAGGCAACGTATATAGTCATGAAAAAACTTCTAAACACCCGTGGAACAACACATGGGATTTCAAGTTTAAGCATTAATTTATTAAAGTTATGCAGTCGATGCAGTGTAGATCGAGCCCTTGTCAGTGTCCTCCTGCTGTCATTTGGCAGTCGATGGCTGTCACTGCAGTCGACTCATATTGAAAGATAACTTGCAGGTGGAGAAGATAGAAGCCGAGGAAACCTTATGAAGGTCCGTGTGCAGTGGTATTATCGGCCGGAAGAGTCTATAGGAAGTTGCCGCCAATTCCACGGTGCAACCCTTTACCCTGGTTTTATGGTCATTGCCGCTCTTCTTTACTGGACTCTCAGATTGCTCAGAGGAAACCTTGTGAAGGTCCATGTGCGGTGGTATTATCAGTCGGAGGAGTCTATAGGAAGTCGTCGCCAATTCCACGGTGCAACCCTTTACCCTGGTTTTATGGTCATTGCCACTCTTCTTTCCTGTGAGAACACCACGCGGAGAGGACTCTCTGTTTTTGTCTAAAAGCGGAGGAAATTTAAAAGAATCGACGAAAATGTTGCCGCTCGAGCAGAGAGCATGCGGAATAGCATAGCCTTTGGAGAGCTTGGGGTGCAGAGCATTTTTGCCATGGAAATTTGGTGAAAAGATGGTTTCCGTGCAAAGTTTGCAGAAGAATTCTGCGAGGAGTCGGTTTCTGTACATTTTAGTGCAATTTCGAGTCGCAGAATTAATTTGACGCATTGAATTGTTTGCCTTTTTAAGGATCGAAAGCTTGATAACATTCGCCAAAAGCTTCTCGTTAGCCAAGCTTTCCTTGCCCTGAGTGACAAGCGGAAGTTGAGATCCTTAGATGACAATAACAGTAGGTTGTTGTTCTCTCGACCTGTTCTTCCAACACATAAAGAAGAGCCCGAGGTAGAAAGGTCTCCTGTTGGTAATCTCATTCGATAGGCCTCCAGTGATTGGGCAGAGAAGGGTTTAGATTATTTCGTTGGGCTGTCTGCAACATCGGTGGGAGGCCGTCCTAAAAGTTTGGTAGATCTAATTCAGGTAAGACTTCATTTCTTATTGAATGCTAATACATTATAATGG
>SNQJ01S0062302.1:28487-64649 GCA_010110895.2 Picea sitchensis
TTAATTTCAAAATTATTAGTCCAATGATGAAAAATGGACTCAATTAGATAATAAAACACATAATTCATGGATAATCTACTAGTTGTAAATAATATTCTGATTAGTGAAGTTTATCTGTAATTTGAATGTCTTAAACAATAAAAATAAAATAATAATTATATATATATATATATATATTTGGGAAACCTTTCAGAAATATATGTATTTGGGAAACCTTCCAGAAATATCAGGGAAGGAGCAGGTTGTCACTCTTGATATTAATATCTATCAACATTCATCTCATTTCATTCTGCATAAATTCATAAATAAAAATCATCTACATAAGTATACATACCCTACTCATTCTGAATTTAAACATGTGACTTTCAAAGAGGAAACACATACTCTTAACCGTTAGGTCTACTAAGATGATATATATTATATCTAACATTATAAAAAAAATTACAAACTAAAAAATGGATCTAAAATTAATCAAATTTGATTGATAATAAATAACTTAGAAAAACATTATAATAAGTTAAAAATATTTGATTTCCCACTATTTCCCATAGTGTTTAAGCCTCGTAATTTAGTTCGAGTTACGAGGAGAAGAGTGACGAACGTTGGGATCCCCTTGTGTGTGAGATTGAAGTGGACAGGGCCCCAAGCGTAATTATAATTGTGGAGCCCAAGAGCCTTGTTTTCAAGGAGCAAAATGAGAAGGGTGGAACGAAGATCATTGGTGGAAAGCAGATCATTGTTAGGCATATTACATCTAAGTTGGTGAAAAATATTTTAAATTTCATATATATATATAATTTTTATTTTTATTAAATTATATTGAATTATTAATAAATATGGATTATCGTATTAATGAATTTTAATTAGTTTTATTATATTTAGTTATTTTATTTTTCAAAGACATTCTAAAATCTTTCAAACTATTGAATCTTGATCATATAAAGAAAAAACATCATCTATATCCTAAGTTAACACAATTCTCGGAGATAATTTACATAAAGTAGAAATGGTAGTTAGGCTGGTAATAAAATTGCACTAGGGTTTTTTTGCACGTCGCCTTTGTTGGTTGGGGCATGAGTAAGTAACAAGAGTTTAAAATAGTGGGAAATTTGACTAAAAGGTAAAACTCTATATTTGTCAATCTCTTGATGTTGGGAGGCCTTGGAAAAACATTATGTTGTATAATTATCTACTAAATGGAAAAATGGTGGATGGACATTGTACAAGGAGCCTATTGTGGTTTGGATAAAATAGAAGCTTTGTTTCTTTAGAGTTCCATCTGTATCTACTGGTTTTTTAATATTTTTCTCACGAGATTAGGGACAACATATTTTTTGGGGGAATCAAATTAAGAACTTCCTAGGTGTGAAAAAGAAGTTGAAATAAAAGTTGGCACGAGAATGGCATCCTCAATCATTTCCATTTAAGCAATTTTTTTAATAACAACATGAAACAATGACTATGTCATGCCAGAGGACTCTACATACGCATCGTATTCCTGTCAGGATTTCGAAGAACCCGCCATCTCTACTTTTATCAATCTTTCAAAGAACTTGTCATCTCTATTTTTATCAGTCAACTCAAGGTATTTAATTAAGGTGTTGTCTAGTTGTTCTACGAAATGGACTTTTTCACCGAAATCCGACGATATAAATCTACACGAATCACTATTTTTTGTTGTTCAAAATCCATTTTTTTTAATGCAGAAATGGATTGGATTTATGTGTTCAATATATTCAATAATGATTGAATACGTGCAGAGTCTCTATAATATAGGAGCCAAAAAGTTTGCAGTGAGTCACTACCAGACAGAGGGTGCACACCATTTGAGTTTGAATTGTACACAAAGGGGAAGGGAGAATGTGTCTCATTTATTCGAGAGGTTGCACTACCTACAACAAAAGACTATTTACCACAGTGAAGAAACTGCATGCCAAACTTTTCAGGAGTCATTTCATGTACACCAATATCTATGAAGATGTCTTTGAAAATTTATCAAAATCCAACTCTTAATGGTCAGATATTCCACATTGCTTTGAGTTTCTAAAACAGTTTAGATTTATTTAAGATACTATTGCAAGTAATGCAACTGAAAAATACAAATGTTTCAACCCCTTAGACAATTTTTGTTTTATTTATTTTACCAATACAAAAAATATTTGTATTCTATTGAGAGAACAATCAACCTTTCCTGAGTTGCTTTTCTCTATGCTCTAAGTCCAAAACATTTTAAGGTGTTTGATGTATTAATCGTTTCAAACACAAAGTCTGACAATCAACCTTTACAAATGGCACAACATCTAGGTTTCCCAAGTTATTTTTCTCTCTGCTCTAAGTCTGAAACATGTTTAAGGTGTTCGATGGATTAATCATTCCAAACACATAAAGTTTGACAATCAAGCTTTAAAAATGGCATAACATCGAGGTGCATGGCTATTTACTTGAAACATGTAATGGCGAATTGAGTAGTATCTCCAAGCTATCTTATTAGCAAACTTCCAATACAGAATGGTGGGTTTTAGTGCGTCATTCTTGTTGAAGCAGATCCAATATCATATCCATTAGCAATCCCATTTCTAGCTTATTAGCCGACTTCCAATACCACATGGTGGGTTTCAATCCACCGTTCCTTTTCAAGCAGATCTAGTATCATGTCCATTAACAATCCTAGCTACAGAAGACACTCCAGCTACAATTGAAGCCACCACAGTGTGTCTGCACCACGGGGCTAAAGTCTAATGATACTTTCCTTAAGTTCTTGCAACCCTAACACTTGCTATTTGCTTCTAAAGGATATTACTAGTGACAATTCTATGGTTAAAGGACACGTTTACACTGTTGTGAGAGGAACCATACCTCCTTCTCATCAGGGGTCTCAAGGGCATAGCATATGGGAGGGCAGTTGAGGGACAATTTCCAGGTTCGACGACTAAAAGGCAACGAGATTTGCCCTTTCTCTGAGAGACAGATGTACGGTGCAAGTCGGCAAGGTTTCCAGGATCCATATAATGTCCGCCATGGAATGATTGGAGTTGTTCTTGTTCTGCACCGATTAGATTCAAACCTATAAATTGAGAGAATACCTGCAGTTCGACATAAAGGTCGAGGCCACAATGGGCACAATACTCGTTCCCTGGGTATTCTTTCTTTCATTCATTTTCCTTACACATTTTCCTCTTCTTTACAATCCTGTGAAATAGATAACAAACTCCAGGATTAATCAATTCTCCATGCTAAGCTTTTAGAAGACAAACCTAATATCTGCAAGTATTAGGACAATATCAGGATAATGGGTAATTGCCCATAATATTCGCTAATCAATTGAGTACAAGTAAATGGATTTGTATGTGCGTGCAAATAATCCATAAATGATTCCTAGAAATCAATGTGAGGGAATTACTCCATTACAAACCATGGATAACAAACCCATACAATCAAAATCCAATGCCCCAAACGACATAGCCAAAATCCTAGAAAGGAGAAAACAAATAATTAAAAAGGGGTTTTCTCTTCACGATACTTAACTAGATCTGCTAGAGATTCGACCATGGCTCCTCTGTGTCCTCCGCCAAAGAAACTTCTTGAAACGCAGAGATGAAACATATGAAGCCTCACATGCAAGTCGTGGAGCCTCACAAGTCCAAATTGGGTCGGTTGGCTTAGAAAGCCTCACATACAAGGCATGGATCAGGAGAACCGTTGTGGAGGTGATGCAGGAGCATCGCTCCACCTCAACAACCCGTCAGCTAGATAACACATTCAAGCGCATTCAAGAAGGGGAGAGGCGCCAACCCTCTCATTTTGCCCTCATTTTCAAATTTCAATTTGTATTAAATGTAATTAAATGTTGTAAGACTTGGTAGAGCCGAGTCATGCCTTTGAGTAGACATGAGATAAGGTTGCCTTTAATGGCTGACAGGTTGATGGCTCTAGATTTAATTTAGACTAGATGGCCATTTGTGAAACTTCAATGTAATAGATGAGGTTAGGTGAAGGAGAGGATAGGTCATAGAGCCCCTCTTTTTGTTAAGGGATCTTGGTATCATATTTCAAAAAGAGAGTGATGTGAGTTAAGAGAGTTAAAGGGGAGGATTTTGAGAGAGAGAGCCTGAGCAACTCAAAAAAAACTCAGAAATATAAATAGGAGATAGAATAGTTCGTTGAGTGAGTTGTAGAGAGTCGAGACTCTGTTGTATTCTAGCCTACACATATTGTAATCGGATTTTCATATTAATGAAAAAGACAATATTTTTTCTTGCACATGGTTGTTTATGCTTTTATGTGTTTCATGAATGCATGTTGTAGGTGTATGATAGGTTTCACATGCAGTAGGGATATAGATTTCTCTATCTTTGAATTGAGTTTATAATATCGTTCTAGGTTCTTTAGGCTATGCAAGGAGTGCATAAAAGAACACTTGAGGTTTTGTAGCTAGTGTAAGGAGGGCACATCTGAACTTTGCGGAGTCAGAAAAGAATGTGTTAGGAGGATGCACCAGGGTGATAACGACTCAAGGAGAAACCTCTAGATTGTTGGATACCTTAGAGGAGAAGTTGTGCAAAGGAAGCACAAAGAGACATAATCATTGAGAACTCTGTCGAGATTTGCAAGGCGTGCATTGAGCAAGAGGTTGGTAGGAGGGCACAAAGTTTTCCTTTGACGGGAAATAGAAGGGATGAGACCCTCTTTGAAGTTCTGAGTCAATTTAAAGCTCAGAAGAGATAGCGCAAGGCATGCACAGGAGACAGACTTATACCAAGTCCTAAAGCTCAAAAGAGATAGTGCTTTCATAAGCGAAGACGAGACCAAAAAATAGTTGGGTTCGCGGGAGGAAGTTCAAGGGCCAAAAACCTTTGAACATTTACAGAAATCTTCCAAGTCGGAAGAAATCTAAAGCTCAGGAGGAGGAGCAACAACAGCTGTCAGATCGGTTGCTAAAAGAATCTTGGACTGTTAGATCAACCTCTAGGGAAGCAAAGGAGAGCGTCGAGGAGAAACAAATCCCATCCATTGGTCCTCAGCGCAAAGGGTCGACAGTCATTCGATCCAAGGTAAAGTGCATGAGTTCTAACCCTTGTGTGCACAGGAGGATTGACTTGCTAAAGTCTCGAAGTCACGAAGTGATTTCGGACCGTCCATCATCGAGAAGGACAGGTGGCGCAAGATCCACAACTTTGGAAGTTTGTGGACAAGGAGGAGCGGAATCGCCAAGGACCTGAAATACATCCTAGTCGTTGATCCCGAAAGGGGTACGTGCCAATGGATTAAGGAGTTCGGGAATCAGAAACCCCGAAGTTCAGAGAGAGAGACTTAGAGTTTTGTGAAGTCACGAAACCTGAACCCTTGTGGGGCCAACGAATATGAGGAGACCCGTGGCGGGCGTTCGGAGCTTCAAAACAACGTGTTTCAGGAAAAAGAAAACGAAGAGTTTGGGATATCCCCGAAGCCTAAGTCGCGAAGGGATAGACTCGCTGTCACAGTCATGGTCACTAGTAGAAAAGGGGTAAAAAGAGTCACTTCGACTCAGCACTTAAATATCCTAGACCAAGAGGTCGAGCAACCCTTTAGAGGAAAGGGGGTTTGCACCAAGAGTGGTATCAGAGCGAATTTTTTGTCAGTAGATTTCAATCAAAAGGAGAAAAAGATGAATTTTTGTTTGCAGACAACATACAAAGGAGATACGATGAAAGGAGATAATCTTAAAACATCAAGTGGTATCATAAGTTAAAGTTAGTTGTAGACAGCAAGTGAAAGGAGACAGAGTTGTGATGCTTTGTGTGGGACTGTTGCACGTGCGCAACAGAAAATAAAAAATAAAAAAATTGAACAACAAGGTGAGTTGTAGGAGAAGATGGAGATTGTCTCAGATGCAGATTAATCCACAAACTTTCCAAGAGGGCAAGAAGAAGGTGAAAATGGCTACTGAAGACCATGAACATGGTCAAAGAGAAGACTACAAGCAGAAATGCAAGGCAAATGTGGATCTGGAGCTCATAGAGATAAGAGAAAGAATGGAGAGGCTAGCATTGAAGATGCAACAGGAGGAAAAGGTACACTAGAGGTACGAATGGCCTCTGAACATGAAGGCAAAATGGCATGTTCAAAAGTTGTTGGCCAGAAAGCAACAATAGGTAGTAAGGAGGTGGCTGAGGCAAGTTGAAAACCTCAGTGACACAAAGGAGGAAGTGGTTTACATCTGTGAACCAGAAGTTTGAGAAACCCTCAGTGATGAGGAAGGGAGATCAGAAGAATGTCTGATAAACTGTCAGGAGGGCAGAGATGAATTTTCAAGTTGCCAGGTGAGCAAGGAGATGAGATCAATTGAGGATCTCATAGAATGTCAAGAGTACAACAATGAAAATTCACATTGATAGGTGGGCAATGAGATGAGATTAACCGAACATCTCATAAACTGTCAGGTGGGTAGAAGAGAAGAAACTCCAAATTGCCAGGTGGGCAAGGGGAAAGAGATGAGACTATCTGAGAGTCTCATGAACTCTGTTGAGAGTTCATACCAGCAAGGAGTTCTGATATGTGAAGATTCATGTGGGTTTGCAGACCATGTGAATGAAGATGATGACAAGTTAAATACTTTCAACATCCAGGAGGAGGATCAGAGGAAAATTCTGATCATTGGAGGGATCAAGGAATTCCTTCCAAACAACCAAGTAGAGGCCAGTGCACATGATGAAAGTGCAGCAACAGAGAAAATACAACCAACAGAAACTGTCAAAGAGGAGAACATGGAGCAGACACTGATGTCTACCCTAGTGGAAGTAGAAGAGCATTCAACAGAATTGCTCAAAATTTTCAGTCAGGAAGTTGAATAGGAGATGACTGCAGCCCCGAAGCCTGCAACAAAAGAGGAAGCATACAACATAGATTTTGTTGAGTTGTATGAAGAATTAGAAGCCCTAGAGAGAAGGATGATAGTGCAAAGCCAACACATCCAACAGATCAGGTTGGAGATAGATGGAGGAACATACCACCCCTTGGAACAACTGGACATAGTGATAGAGGAGATAAGAGAGATGGTGGTGAGATCAACAGAGGAGACATTCAACAAGAAGAAGTTGAACAAAGGAGATCCTACCATAGCAACATGGAATAAGAAGAAGAAGCGGAAGCAACAACAACAACAAAGCAAAGGAGCAAGAGGACAACTCCAGGGAAAATTTTGGGATCCGGGAGGATTTCAATAGAGCTGGGAAGCTCATGAGTAGGAGGTCATGATTTTTGTATCCATGGAGTATGATGCAGGAGCATCGCTCCACCTCAACAATGCGTCAACTAGATAGCACATTCAAGCGCATTCAAGGAGGGGAGAGGCATCAACTCTCTCATTTTTCCCTCATTTTCAAATTTCAATTTGTATTAAATGAAATTAAATGTTGTAAGACTTGGTAGAGCCGAGTCATGCCTTTGAGTAGATAGGAGATAAGGTCGCCTTTAATGGATGACAGGTTGATGGCTCTAGATTTAATTCACACTAGATGGTCATTTATGAAACTTTAATGTAATAGATGAGGTTAGGTGAAGGAGAGGATAGGCCGTAGAGCCCCTCTTTTTGTAAAGGGATCTTGGTATCATACTTCAAAAAGAGACTGATGTGCATTAAGAGTTAAAGGGGAGGATTTTGAGAGAGAGAGCCTAAGCAACTCAAAAAAAACTCAGAAATAGAAATAGGAGGTAGAATAGTTTGTTGAGAGAGCTAGAGAGAGTTGAGACTCTGTTGTTGTCCAACCTGCACATATTGTAATCATATTTTCATATTAATGAAAAAGACATCATTTTTTCCTGCACATGGTTGTTTATGCTCTTATGTGTTTCACGAATGTATGTTGTAGGTGTATGATAGGCTTCACTTGCAGTTGGGGGATAGATTTCTCTATCTTTGAATTGAGTTTATAATATCATTCTGGTTTCTTTAGGCTATGCAAGGAGTGCATAACAGAACACTTGAGGTTATGTAGCCAATGCAAGGAGTGCACATCTAAACTCTGCGGAGTCAAAAAAGAACGTTCCAGGAGGACGCACCAGGGTGATAACGACTCAAGGAGAAACCTCTAGGTTGTTGGATACCTTAGAGGAGAAGTTGTGTAGATGAAGCACGGAGAGACACAGTCACTGAGAACTCTGTAGAGCTCTGCAAGGCATGCATTGAGCATGAGGTTGCTAGGAGGGCACAAAGTTTTCCTTTGACAAGAAACAAAAGGTTCGAGACCATCTTTGAAGTTATGAGTCAATTTAAAGCTCAGAAGAGATAGCGCAAGGTGTGCGTAGGAGGCAGACTTATACCAAGTCCTAAAGCTCAGAAGAGATAGCGCTTTCAGAAGTGAATACAAGACCAAAAAATAGTCAGGTTCGCAGGAGGAAGTTCAAGGGCCAAAAACCTTTGAACATTTACAAAAATCTTCCAAGTCGGAAGAAATCTAAAGCTCGGGAGGAGGAGCGACAACAGTCGTCAGATCAGTTGTTGAAAGAAGCTTGGACTATTAGATCAGCGTCCAAGGAAGCAAAGTAGAGTGTCGAGGAGGAACAGATCCCAGCCATTGGTCCTCAACGCAAAGGGTCGACAGTCATCCAATCCAAGGTAAAGTGCACAAGTCCTAACCCGTGTGTGCAGAGGAGGATCGACTTGCCAAACTCCTGAAGTCATGAAGTGATTTGGGACCATCCATCGTTGAGAGGGACGGGTGGGGCAAGATCCACAACTTCAGAAGTTTGTGGACAAGGAGGAGTGGAATTGCCAAGGACCCGAAATAGACCCTAGTCGTTGATTGTGAAAGGGGTATGTGCCAGTGGATTAAGGAGTTCGGGAATCAGAAACCCATAAATTCAGAGAGAGAGAGACTTAGAGTTTCGCGAAGTTGTGAAACCCGAACCCTTGTGGGGCCAGTGAATATGAGGAAATGCGTGGCGGGAGTTTGGAGCTTCGGAACAACGTGTTTCAGGAAAAAGAAAAGGGAGAGTTCGGGATATCCCCGAAGCCTAAGTCGTGAAGGGATAGACCCGCAGTCGCAGTCGTGGTCACTAATAGAAAAGGGACCAAAAGAGTCGCTTTGACTCAACACTTAACGATCCTAGACCGGAAGGTCGAGAAACCCTTTGGAGGGAAGGGGGTTTGCACCAGGAGTTTTCAGAGAAGATGACAAAATGTGGTAAAAAAATTAACCTGTAATTGGAAAACTACAATTTTAATCAAAATAATAAAAAATTATCAAAAAAAGACCCAATTACCTCACCAAAATATTCCAAAGGAGGAGGTTACCCCTCTCGCCATTAATATCTATGTACATACATCACATCATACATCCACAAATTAAAATAAACATTTTAATATTATTTAAAGTGTTAGGACTAAGTACAGTCCCATTAGGATACGGTGGAGTTATAACATATTTTACAAATTTTATATTTTAAAATTCATTTTTTTATTTGACAAATGTTTTGTAAAGCAGAGGAAATTTGTCAAATCTTAGTACTCCACCAATTAGAAATATTGATTGTAAAAATGATTTTAAAAGAATCAGTTTAATACTTAATACTTAATATATGTGTAATATTATGAAAAAATTTACAAACTCGAAAAAATTAATCTAAAGTCAATCAAATTTGACTGTGAATTGATGGCCATATATCATTTTTTTTCCAACAAAAAATTTCTCGTTATATTATATTATATAACTCTACACACAGGCGGAAAATACATCCACATCCACTTCAGTCCAGAGATAAAATAGTACGATAAATGTTACCAGCACACAGTTTGATGTAAAATGGTAGAAATATACCCTATCCCAATATTGCCCCTCATAATCAAAAGACCAATCCCAAAATTAATCTGCCTAGAGTTTGCATCTATCTCTACTATAGAGACAAAAACAACCAAAAAAGTATAAATACTTTCACCAATAGAAATCTAAAAGAGGTTTAAGTATAGGGTGGGGCCCTCATTTCCATCTTCCCGATGATTCTAAGCTATCTTTCCTTCTTACATCTAGAGTGCCTACTTGGATAAAAGATTTGCCTCGTTAAAATATTTGAATATGTGTGAATAGTTGATAGTGTTGAACGCTTTACTGAGATCTCTAATTCTATCCTTCCAACAATTCAGAGAGATTACATGCAATTTCCCTTTGTTGTTCAACTATTCAATGATGATTCTTTAATCTTTGAATACTTGTAGTTCTAAGATATGTAACCGAGAAGCCAATGTTAGAGTTGCCCAAACACCCAATATTTCTACCCTAGTATTAGTGCCTGGACCACAGTTGAAAGTCCACTTATAAGTTGTGTGTTCATTGATCCTTAGCACCCCTCCAACAACACTTTGTTGTCCATTTGTTTGAGTTGCTCCATCGAACCATCCGGTTGTAAAAAATTCTTTGGATAAAGACATAATGGATCTAGTAGCTTGCACTTTATGCTTATCACTATGTCTCTCAACTCCTCCAAGAGACTTGCAAATAACCGATTGGATAGAAGGACTTCCATTTTCAAATAAAACTTTATTACATTCCAACCATACATGCCAACTAATAATAGAGGGCAGAGAAGGGTACATAGAAGCTTGTTTGTTCCAACTTTCAAAGCAAGCATTCAGAGTGGAACCCTCCCAAACAATCTTTAAGTTTAGTGCTCTTTTAATCATGAGCCACACTTGTTGAGTGAAAAAACAGTTTACCAACATATGCTTAACTGTCTCAGGCTTCTTTAAACATAAAGGGAAAATACTAGGCCCGATCCAACCTCTAGATTGTAAATTATCCCAAGTAAGAATTTTATTTTCCACAGATATCCAAATGAATAATTTTGTTTTGGGTGCAAAGTCCCAGGACCACAAATTTTTCCTCCATCCACCAATGGGTTGGTGCCAAAGTTTTGATGTTAAGGCGCATTAAACATTTTTTACAGATAGGGTGCCCGATTTGTCAGCCCCGATCCATTTCAATTCATATGGTTTGTCTTGCAACTAATGGCCATATATCATGTCATCCTGCGGGAGGCAGGTTTAATATAATAATACAACTTTGTTGCACACATTTAAAGTTCAATTGTCACACAATCAAATTTCACTACGAATTGATAGCTATATGATGGGAAGAAGGTATAATATAATAATACAATTTTGTTACACACATTTAAAGTTGAACTAACTTCCATTAAAAACATTTAATAAAAATTGAGATTACCAATATGATTGCCAAAGAATAACACTTCAAATTGAAATTCAATAAAATTACAAAAAAATATTTTTTTATTTATTTAAATTAAATAATAAAATAGATAGTATTTAGATTTTTTTATCTTAAACTTTAGAAAAGAAACAAAATATTAAAAATGAAAGCTTAACTAATAGCAAGTCAAGCTATTACCGCAAATAGAATGTTATAGTCCCTTAAGGCAAGGCACTAATAATCAATGGGAGAAATTCCTCTCCTTTCACCAAGAAGATTGGGAATATAGTATCAAAGGCGTACCTTCAAAAAGCATCGAGCTTATCCCCGGATGGGGTGTCAGAGCGGATGACGGGGCGAGATCTGCACGAGTCCGAAGGGCGGCGTGGCATGGAGCCACGTGATGGGCTCATGTCGCATCCCATCAACGTACCTCGGGTTTAATAGTCAGTTTAATGCGATGGGAGGGCGCATTAACGCACCAGACCTCTCCCCCTCGGCGTAATTTCAATGGAGAAGCTCGTTCCGTTCGGCATTCACCCCTGCACGCAGGCAGTAGAGGCCTCCCCTACGCAGCGAAGGTCAATCCCTGCGCCTCATCGCAGGCACAACCCACTCCTGATCTGCTCACCTCACTCCGTGCAATTCTTTCTCTTGGTCCGCTGCACCAAGTTCGCCATGCCTCGACATCGACCCTGGGGAAGACCAAAGCGAGGTACTCCTTGGAAGCCTCGGAGACCTCTGATAACATCCTCTGATTCAACCTCCGGTGACTCCTCTCCTCCTCGGCCTGCCACGACCTTCCTCGTCTCTCTGCGAGCCCCGCAGTTTAGTTCCATGGCCATTATATCGCGCACTCCTATTTCAATTCTGCGCCTTTCTCATGACCCCACAGAGCTTCCTTCCAGTTCAGTGCCTCCAGGCGGCCCTCAGGACAATTGGGGAGCTTATCCCTCTCCTCAAACGGCACCCAAGCGGGCAGGTCCTTGCTACCCGGAGAACATTGACAGAGTCCAGTTCGCAGAGAGCCTGGCCATTTTACATGATTTGGTTTTCGAGCTGAGGCAAGAGGTTGCATATTTAAAGTTTCGCTTCCAAGCGACGGAGGGGAAGGTGGCCAGTTTCATGAACATTATCTCCTCTATGCACGAGGCCCTGTTCTCTGCCCCGGATGACACCCGTCCCACAGAGCACCCCGAGGACACTACTGCAGCGGCACAGATCAACACGCCAACTTCAGAAGCAGCAGGGTGGCAGCAGCAGGAGTGCAGGGATGACAGCCAGGACCATGCAGGCACCAACGAAGCTGATGAACGATGGGACCATGGCGTCACGTACATCGAGGAAGAGCCATGGACAGGCGACCTCCCTGCCACCTGGCCTAACTACAAGCCAACGGTCTAATTTTACTGTATGTCTGTTCACTTAGCTACTAGACATGATAGGACAAATAATGCTCTTTCTTTTGATGATAGTTTCAGCTTAGACTTGTTTTCTCAAAAACCTGGTAGGGCTAGCCGGACTGGTTTCCCCATGTTGGGGCAGCCCAGCAACTGTAGCCTGGACCTAGCTGTATTTTGGAACAANTTAATATAATTCTGCCTCTTACTTACAAAAAAAAAAAAAAGCATCGAGCTTATTGACTCCAAACAAAGGTCCAAACTTTTGAAGAAGGGCACTTTTATTCCATGGCTCGGTTGGCATCCATATTAATGTTGCAAATAACTAGTATAGATGTTAATTATTATAATGTGTTATGTTTTATGGTTAATAATTGTGGGTTGGATTTTTTTTATATTCATGCATTAAATAATGTAACAATTAATAGGATATATGTAACAATCAATAGGATATGAATGTATGATTTTTATATTGATATCTTGTATGTATTAAGATTATTGTGTGGAATGGAAATTTTTATGATTTTCGCGATTTATAATTAGATATATATTTATGTGTTTTTTTCTTATTTTGTTATGAGTTTAGATATATATTCATGTGATTTTTTCTTATTTTGTCATGAACATTGTATTTTGGAAATAAGATTATTGTGTGTAATGAAATTTTTTTATGATCATCTTCATTATTTATAATTAGATATATACTTATGTGTTTCTTTCGTATTTTGTCGTAAGCTTAAATATATATTCATGTGATTTTTTCTTATTTTGTCATGAGCATTGTATTTTGGAAATAAGATTATTGTGTGTAATGAAAATTGTTATGATTATCTTCACTATTTATAATTAGATATATACTCATGTGTTTCTTTATTATTTTGTCGTGAGCTTAGATATATATTCATGTGATTCTTTCTTATTTTGTCATGAGAATTGTATTTTGGAAATAAGATTATTGTGTGTAATGAAAATTTTTATGATCATCTTCACGATTTATAATTAGATATATATTCATGTGTTTCTTTCTTATTTTGTCGTGAGTTTAGATATATATTCATGTGATTCTTTCTTATTTTGTCATGAGCATTGTATTTTGGAAATAAGATTATTGTGTGTAATGAAAATTTTTATGATCATCTTCACGATTTATAATTAGATATATATATACTTATGTGTTTCTTTCTTAATTTGTCATGAGCTTAGATATATATTCATGTGATTATTTCTTATTTTGTCATGAGCATTGTATTTTGGAAATAAGATTATTGTGTGTAGTGAAATTTTTTATGATCATCTTCACTATTTATAATTAGATATATACTCATGTGTTTCTTTCTTATTTTGTCGTGAGCTTAGATATATATTCATGTGATTCTTTCTTATTTTGTCGTGAGCATTGTATTTTGGAAATAAAAATATTGTGTGTAATGAAAATTTTTATGATCATCTTCACGATTTATAATTAGATATATACTCATGTGTTTCTTTCTTATTTAGATATATATTCATGTAATTCTTTCTTATTTTGTCATGAGCTTAGATATATATTCATATAATTCTTTTTTATTTTGTCATGAGCATTGTATTTTGGAAATAAAATTATTGTGTGTAATGAAATTTTTTATGATCATCTTCACGATTTATAATTACATATATACTTATGTGTTTTTTTCTTATTTTATTATGAGCGTAGATATATATTCATGTGATTCTTTCTTATTTTTGTAATGAGCATTGTATTTTGGAAATATATTGCATAAATATATTTGAAAGTTAATGTTTTATGTGAATAAATAATTTTTCATACTTTTAAACTTTACATTTTAGTTAAATATTAAAATAATAAATTAGATTAAAAACTATTAAATTATTAATGGGTAAGAGAAAGAGGAGATATTTAAAACTTGTAATTTATTAAAATAATAAATTGAATTAAAAACTATTAAATTATTAATAGGTAAGAAGAGAAAATATTTAAAACTTATAATTCATATAAATAATGAATATAAAAAAAACATTATAACATAATTGGTAAAAGAAAGAGAGGAGATTTTATAATAGTATAAGTTAGAGAAGAGATTTTATAACAATATAAGTTATTCTAAGTAATTATAAGATAGGAGTATTGAGTGATATCATATATCATATATCATATATAGTGTTACAAGATAAATGTTTTTCATTGTTGTTTCAGATACACATGCCATAAAGAATGAGGAAAAGGTTGAGTAAGAAAGTATATTCATCTTATAGTTAATTAATTAGAAACCACTGGCATAAGGATCATGGTATGTTGGGACATATACACTAATGCAAACCAACACTCTAAACAATTTGGTACAAGAATAATACTAATATGTGATGATGAGGTTTATCCTCTTCTAATATCAACAAAACTCAATGAAATATGGTTTATATCTTGATCGATATGAATATGTAATTATAGATAAGTGCAAGGTTTAGGCTATTTTTTTTTTGTAAGTTAGATTATATATATTACCTACTATGAAAAAAGGAATTGTACATGCAATTTGTTGGAGTCTGAGTTTCCATGAGAGGAAACCAACTCATCTCCAGCCCAGTTTTAAGTTTGATACCTCGCAAGGCCAAAACATATGACAACAAGTTTGCAAACAGGAAATATAAACGGGGCTTCAATACAATAGTGGCATGTAGCCATGAAACTAAGATGAGAATTGATAAAAAGAAACATCTAAACTGGAGATTAAACCTGGCCATCTAGCGAAACGTTTCCCATGCTGCCCAACGAAAGAGGAATGGGCATTTGCATAAGGATTGCATCTTGGGATAACATGTCTGACGCCCACTACGGCTGATCCGAATTGACCTGCATGGCCATAAGCATGGAGATGCGACCATCCAAAAGTTCAATGTGATATTTGAGATCAACTACTTCGCCATGCACTTCAAAGATCAATTGTTTAATATCTCCCAAGGAACCCAGGTGGGAGGGAGAGTTGCCTCTGTTGCTCGTGTATGTGGAGAAGTGGAGAGAGCTTGTAGATTGAGCCACAACAATGTGTCCTTTAGAGGCCATCGGATTAGAATGAAGGGACATGGTGGGAGAGAGCAGTCCACGAACCTGATGAGGATCAAATCTGAAGGATTTTCCACATTTATCAAACCACTCGAATTTACACCCCAAAACAATGGTAGTCTCCTCCATGTGATGCATATTGCACTCTATTGGGTGTTGAACATGTGAGATTGTCCCTTTCCTTCTTCTGTCATTTCCAGTGGATTCTAAGCTTGTAGAGCTCTAGCCCATTTGTCTACGGTATATGTTACCTCTGCGTGAATGAGCACGCTCCCAACAACGCAACATATTGTTTCCAAGAGGAATTGACTTCACATATTATCATAATACTATCTTACAAGTCCAGAGCCAACAATAACAAACACAATGGCAAACTCGGGAAAACATCGCATAAAATTGACATGCGAGACGTCGCGTGAAGGTCCTCTCAATTATGCATGGCTTGGAGAAATTAGTTATTGCCTCCTTAACTCGAAGGTACCGGGGATGAGTGTTATAGCAGGAAAAACCCCTATGGACTACACGAGGGTTCTAAAGTGCAAGCAGAGCTAACCGTTTAAAGTCTCCTACTTTTAACAACTATCCTGACAGTACCCCACAATCATACATAAAAAACAAAGTATAAGGATCCGATAAGCCTACCTTAAACTCCATGTCCGGTGTCGATCCCTTTGCGCTCAATTGTTTCTCAACTGCAAATCTCCTCCCAAGGCCAACCTGCATTCACCAAAAGACAAACAAAAAACTACAAGCATACATTTTGTATATGGATTAGTGGGTTAGATATCATAAAAAAAAATGTAAACAAATCATAAAGATTGAAGACATCATTTGGCAGGATGGAAAAAGTATTTCTTTATATTAATCTCACAAAAGTCATTTACAATATGAGACCGGAAACTGCTCCTCGAACTTGGTCATGGGCTCCTCTTCACCATGCACCAACTGCTTCCATGTATTCTTCTCCTCTTCAGTCCTCTCTAGGGAAATGGCAAGGGTTTGAAAATGGAGGAAAAAGGGTTGGAGAAGGGAATTCTAGCTCAAACTCACAATGTGGTTGCAAAATATTGGGGCAAAGGGGAAATACTGAAATGGGTAGAGTTTCTTTGCTCTCGTCCTTCCTTTGGAATGAGACCCCAACACCTTCTTTTATAGGCCAAAAAAGATAGTAACGGTTGGGTGACTAGCTATGAGCGATCAAATGGTAAGGTAACGGCCCGAAAACCCGTATCCCTTTGCAATTTTTAATTTTCGCGCTTTTTGTGAGTATACGCAGGTTGTAATTGTGCAACAAGCATGTGTACATGGGTTGTAATGGTGCAACAAGCGTGTGTAGTGGGTTGTAGTGGTGCAAGGCGTGTACATCTTCAAAATAATGTTTTTTTAGAAGAGTTGTTCAATGATGGCCTGGCAAAAATAGCAAGTAAGATGACCTGATGCCAGGTATGCATGTCTGGTGCAATTTAGGGTTATAACAGATGCCCCCTAATGTGTGAGGTCAGAAGAGCATCTGATGGTCAAAATACATTACAAATCTTCACCAACGTACAAAGCAAGTGAGCCCAAAGACCAGAGTTCGGGAGGTGCCATTTGAAAAATAATAATTTGTCTCACCGAGGCAGGCATACCCATGCTTGGGATGAAATAAAACCATGGCTGCCAATCAAATACACTACATATCCATGTCATATAACTATATAAATTTTATTTGCGAGCAATACACAACGGATCTACATCTCAAAATCAAAAGATACATGTGTATAATACCCATCTTCAAGAAGCCAATGACGCCTGATGGCTGGAGATGAGGCCTTAAGAGATCGAGCAACAACTTCAAGATATTCAAAACTCAGGTAGGAGTGTAATATGAGTGTACGACTTCACTACCTAGAGGTCTTTGACGGCTCGTCGAGAACAGATTAGAGGATCTCAGTGATCAGGCAGAGAACTTCATTGATTTTGAGCAAGGTCTTGATTGCATTTTCAGGATGGCTAGGCATGAGGACAAGAGACAAACTGCAGAAGGGTCAACTCAAGCTGGATAAAACTTCCCTTGGAAAACAACACACAAATGATGAGACTCGGGCAGCATGGCATTGACATAAGTTTACAATGCAGGAGGCAACACAAACTCTCCATATGTTTGGAAGGATAACCAAACGGAGGAGGACACAACTCTATGTAGCGAGAATAACTTCCAAAGGTCATATTAAATCCCAGAGCTTGACGAACAAATGAAAGGATGTGCTTTGTCTAAGGGCGACTCATTGTGCTGCCAATAAAAATAAAATACTTTTCCCTTCCTCTTTTTGGGGTATATTTGATTTTTTTGTCTTTTTCAATAATTTTGGAAAACTTGAAAAAGAATAAAAGAATGTTATGTTACAAAAAAGGAATGAGTGTCGCAGACATACTAGTACCAAGCGCAAGGAACATATTGATGCTCAGAGCAAGGAGACATATGCAACAAAAGGACACTCAGGAAAAATCCTCCATGGGTCAAGGTGTCAAGACACAGAGGCAAAGTGCTACAAGGCTTGCATATAAGGCATGCTTCAGATGGTTCAGTTGGGAGCAACATGGAGCCAACATTAGGCCAAAGACGCAAGAATGCAAATGCAATTAATAAGACACAATGATAACGTCCTTCGATGTAACTTTAACGATCCCAGAGAAGGTAAGCTCGACGTTTTTCATTTTTAGAGAGTCTAAAAAAGCATAAAAGGAGACTCCACTGGGGTGCCTTTTTCGAAGATAGTCTAGTCGGTTCGAAAAAGGGGTAAACTAGCACCAAAAAGATGTCTATTCAAAACCATTTTAATGAGTGTGACAAAGACAATATCACTCGACAATCTTTTCATATTTAAGGAGTCTAAAAAGAGCTTAACTACGGACTCTGTGAGGGGTGTTCTTCTGAACCAATTTAATGAGTGTGAAGAAACAAGGTCACTCGACCATCTTATCAATTTTAGGGAGTCTGAAAAGAGCTTAACTATGGACTCCGTAGGGGTTCCTTTTTCGTAAATTTAGTACCTTAGGCACGAAAAAGGGTTAGAATTATACCTGAGAATACTCTTCTAGCGAACCGAAGCTGCTAGAGCATACCTTTGTTTGTACAATTGACCGTCCATACCGAAAAATGGGTAAACTACCATCGGACTAACGTGCCTTCAAATTTTAGTTTGGTGAGCGTGAAGGGCGACAAGATCGCTCGACAATCTTTTCATGTTTAAAGAGTTTGAAAAGGGCGTAAAGAAGACTCATCATTATTTGGGAGTCCCAAGGGTAAGGTCAAGAGTGACGATGAATCATGCAAATGTGGCTCAAACTCGTAATTAGGAAAAACTAACAAGGACTCCCGAGACTATAGTCGTTAATGATGGCATGGATGCCAAAAGCAATGAGGATCTAACTAGGGCATCCATGTAAAGGCAGGCTCTACCACTAAACTACGACACTTCAAAAGAAGCAATGATGGTTTTGTGTCGCAACTCGATGGGGTCGATCTTATGGCAAAGCGAAAAAGACAACAAGATGCGAAAAGTGGAGGTGGAATCCTAACTTCGATGCAAAAATTTGAAAAAATGACTTTTCACCAAAGGACCTTTAAAAATGACCCATCTCTCACAAAGTTTCCTAGTACCAAAAGTGAAGTGTATTGTAACATCCCGTAAGAAACTCAAGAACCATGCTAAATGATTTTCAAGCTAGAAAAAACGACAAAAGGTTCCAAAAAATGACAAAAAGGGGCCAAAAAGTCTATAAATAGAAGTTGGCAGCTCATTATCACCATTGTAAATTGAGAATTGACCAAGAAGTCAAAAACACCCCTTTGCTAAAAGAGTTGATTATGGGAGCTTCAGAGGATGAAACGAACTTCCACTTGGACCAAGTAAGTACAAACTAGCTCCTCTTTCATTTCTACTCTTTCCTTTTGTATTTAATTTGGTTTTTTGGGGGGCGTGCACCTCTAAAAAAGGTCGGCCCTACGTGTACGCGGGTTGTCCTAGGAAAGACCGCGTATGAATGCATGCAGGAAACAATCTGCCCACGTGCATACACGACTGTGTCCACTACAGCCCACATACACCCTCCAATATGTGAAAAAATTAAAAAAGCAAGATTTTAATCTTCCATGGACTTGTCAATTTGCAGGATGTATGTTCACTGGAGAGAAAGGGAGCATGAAAAGATTGATTTATTGGTCTCACAAGACCCTGCTGTTGTTGATGTATTAACCCAATGTGTGTTGCTAAGATTCTTCCAGTGCCCATTCATGAGGGCACAACCCAGGTTGTTGAACACCTTGATAGATTCTTGGCACCCAGATGCTAAGGCATTTATACTCGAGGGGTAGTCATTGACTCCAATGACTGAAGACATTTACTTCCTGACTGGTCTCTCGAGGAGAGATGATCCAGTCAACTTACTTACTTCTCCCCCCAGGCCTCAAAACATAGGCGAGTTGATCGGGCTACACTGCGAAGCAAGCACAGATAAAGTGGGTTCTTAGGTGTCGATCCACAAGATATCCAACCTATCACCGAAAGTGATAGTTTTACTTATTGGGCGGATCACAGGATCTGCGGCTTTACATCAAGCACACATGCATTGTGCAGTATAGTGCTTGAATGCACGAGTGTTCGAATAGAGTACAACCATGCTAGATTGCATGAAGAGATAGTTGACAGAGTGTCAGACGTGGGAGAACAAAAACTTTGTGTTCGAGACTATTTTGTGTTCCTTTTTATTCGAGAGGGTACCCAGTCTTAGTCTGCGAGAGACGATACGAGGGCACATGCCCTCTTCCCCAGCATTATGCAGATGTGCGACGTTGATGCCGCGACAGGGGGAGGGAGGACGGTTGAGGCCTTCAATGATGCTTTCTTTGACTGGTGGTCTCAACAGATTCCGGCTATAGAAGACTACCCCTATGCTGGGATCACCTTCTCCAGGGATCCTAACATGCCCGTACCTCCCGGAGCAGAACGAGGAGAGATAGGTATTTTTGTTTTTTAATTTTTATTTCTTTTACATATATATCATTTTTTTATGCGTACCAGAGTATCTGACAGTTATGTATCTGTTATGTACAAATGTGGGACTAGTGCATCCAACAGACTTCTCGAGGACTAGGCGGCATCCTCGACCAGAGGGAGGACCACCCGTAGCTGCCAGACTAGCAACAACAACAAGGGAACCTCTAGTCGGAGAGGCTGAGAAAGTATTGAGACGGGTGGAGCAGAATGTCACCGCGCTCACTCGTACAGTCCCTATGGCGGAGATCGAGGATCTCCCACCGTCGATGCAACCTCACATAGTTGAGGTACCATGGACCTGGGTCCAACTCTTCCAGCGTTTGGAAAATGTCATTATTCAGTACGGTAGGGCCAACAGGCCCCGCCCTTAGCTAGGTTGGACTACTTATGTGCCAAGGGAACCTTTTGTATATTTTTGAGGGCATAAGCCTCGTGACTCTTACTGGACATATATTTTTTGAGGCGCTTGCGCCCACCCATGTACTCTGATACTTTCGATATATATATGAGTATTTACATCTTTTTATGTCTTATGGATTACATTTATTTACAAATGTATTTACATGTGCGTGTGTGTGATTTTTCTTACATGTGTGCAAAATGCCAATCTAATACATGATTAGCTAGAGTATCTGTGATTTGATTCAATCTCCTAGGAACATGGGTATACGTAATGTAATCAAAGCTTTGTTTTAGCAGACGTACCCTAAGGAAACGCCGCTGTAGAGTTGGATTGAAAATGCGGTAGAGTTGGATTGAGCGTCTAAGTAGACTCGAAGGTGAGATATACCATGCGACAAAGCGTCACGAAGAAAATCTAGAACTGCGCTATATTCAGAAACATTGTTTGTGGCATCACCCAAACAGATACCTCCTGAAGATAGCAACTGGCCTTAAGGTGTGAAAATCACCCAAGCTGTGGAAGCAAGCCTCTGAGTGTGTTGGCTAGCGTCATCCTCAAACCCAACGAACACCTCAGATTCACTGGACATCTGCCACAGTGAAAAATGACATCAAAAATGACATGTCTATAAAACACAAAGACCAAAACTAACTGTATAAACTATACATATGTACAAGAAGTCACCCAAGGCGACCCACCTACGAGTAATACTTCTTGAGGTAAAGCCCATTTCTAGGCTCTGCCAAAGCATTTCCCTCAAATTCCACCAGATGGTAAGCACCCTTCTTTAGTACCTCCTTCACGATGAAGGGTCCAAACCACATGGGTTTGAACTTGCCTGCCCCCAGGGGATCCTTATCTTGGTCATAGACCAGGACAAGGTCGACTTCAAAGAAAATCCGAGGACGAACGAACAGATCATACTGACACTTGACTCTTTGTTTATGAGCCTCGTTAGCCAAGGCTACATCACGACGCTGCTCATTGAGCTGGTGAAGATATAATAGACGCTCTTCAAGCGGTGAAGTGTCTGGTAATAACTGTACTTCCAACTTTAGAGACAGGATCTGACAGTCTATAGGCAAGACTAATTCCAACCTGTAAACGAGTTGAAAAGGTGAGAAACTAGTTGCAGTCTTAACAGACGTTCGGTAGGCCCATAATGTCCGGGACCACATGATATTTAGGTGGTTTTTCAGCACATGGTTTTTTGCCGATGGTTTTCTATTTCCGGTTAAGGAATTAGGGTTTAGGACTAATCTAGGTCATTGGGTTAGGGTTTTGGATGCCACTGGCTCCTATATGTATATTGTATTGTAAACAATGTAACACAATGTATGAATATAATACATGCTGGTTTTTTCGGTTTGGGTTTCCAGGTGAAAAATCTTTGTGTAATGTTTGTATTTTCCATTGTATCTTTTCTATTCTTTTCTGAATATCAGTTTGCAGTAGATATTGTACAAGGTTAGAATTTACAGGGAGTGGATGAAGAAGACTAAACAACCAGACATGAATGAAGGCATAAAGAATGAGGAAAGCTTAATATTTTCTGAGGCATATGTGGGTTCATGTGGGAGCAGTTGTGTACATATATGAGGTGACTTATAGAAAGTTCGCGTACATACACAAGCTATCTGAAGAACATGTCGTGTACATGAGGTAAAACCTTGAAAATAAAGGGGTGTACGGATGAGTTGCAACATGGTTTAATGGTACAATATAGGTTATCATAGGTCTATTGTTCCAGGTCGGTAACATAGCTATAGGTATGAGTATATTCTTGTGTTGAAGGATGTATGATGATGGTATGTGGTTTAGTTTTGAAGTATAAGCTTGAGGTATATCATAAGTGCATGGTACAAATCCTAGTGTCTGGATTGAGTCATTTATGTTAGGGTCTATTGATGGTTATGTTGAGTACTTTCTTAGTAATGTTATGGCACTTTGGTCATGAGGCAAATCATGATAATGTGATACTAGCTAGAGGCATATCCTTGATCTACTGATGCACATCCTTAATACATGTCTAGAGGTATTATTGTTGCATTATACTTGTTGTAGTGAATGGTTTTGAGGAAGATATGTTGTAGTACATGGTTGGTACGTGTGTGAGCTCTATTGACATATCTTATGGTGCAATGTGAGAGGATTTTATATGATTGGTACATACTTGAGGCTTGGTATATTGTATCTTGGTGACATTGAGGAGCATGCTTGAGGCATGTGTTTGAGGGTCTTGGTATATGACTTGAGGCACATCATTGGATGCATGGTGCATGTTGGTTGAGGTCTACTTGTTGTGATACATTGTTGGTACATCCCTTGGATACATTGGCACATGGTTTATGGTACTTGATTGAGGCATATCATGAGTGATATAACACTTGTTTGATGTACATGGTTGGCATGTTGTATGATTGATGATGTTATTGGTATTGGTACATTGATAGAGGCACTTGTTGGTGATATTGATATATGCTTAACACACATTTGGCACATATCTTTAGTATATGGTTGACGTACATGTTGGGTAGATATTGGGACATATAGTTGATGAGTTGGCACATAAATGAAATGTATGGTATGGAGATACATCTGGATGAGTCATGTCTTGATCTATAGTTTATGCATGATTGGTACATACTTGGTACATTGTTAGAGGCACTTGGTAGTAGTATTATTGGCATATGGTTTATGAATGATGTGGCATATATATGGATATACTTTTAGAAGCACATCTTGATTGTGGTACATCTTGTTTATGTTTGTGGGTAGTCTTGGTTGATGCACATCTTGGTGATATTGTGTGTATGGTTGAGAGATGTCTTGGCGATTGATATTGGTGAATAGATCTAATTTGGTTGATGAGATTGTTGTGACAGGTTGTGTTATGCATAGTTGATTCACTTATGTTGGTACATATTGCTAGTATATGTTTGGTGCATGGTAGATGCACTGGTTGATGGTACAGGTTGAGGTACATGTTGATGCATGTATAATGCATGGACATGTCCAAGGATTGTCATAGGAATAACAAATCATGGTATTCTTGATACAATATTGTTGAGAAGTTGATCAATGTTCCGGTAGAGTAGTAACATCTGCAACAGAAGTAGATTACAGTGGTAACATATTTCACAGTGATTACACATCATCTTGTAGAGAAGACAGAGGGAGACATACCCACAGGGGTAGTTTTTCTTTTTCCCATGATTGGTTACATAGGTATGATTTTAGGAGGAGAGATGATAGAGATGATCATAGAGGGAGCAATGGCAGACATGCCATCATCATTGCATCATAATGATATCCTTTGTCACAAGGAGAGAGATTATTCAGATGAAGATAAAGATAAAAGGCACCTAGACAAGGGGAGCAGCCCCAAGGTGAGTTCAGTAAGGGGGAGAATCCCCAAAGAGATATACCCTTTTCCATTCATGCCAAAGGGGGAGAGATAGAAACATTGATGAGGAGCAATGGTCACAGGGGGAGCATGAGCATGAGTGTTGCCATCAATGATTGGTGTTGACATCAATGTTGGTGTTGCCATCAATGCCAAAGGGGGATATTGTTGTACTATGTTGTCATTGATGTCAAAGGATTTTTTTCGAAGGGTAGATGTCAAGTGGTGTCATAGTGATGTGTTTTCATTGATATCAAGGATGATATCAAAGGAAGTTGTATCATTAATGTCATGTCATGGTTGATAGGAATTACCAAATGGATGAACTCTAAAGTTGTCCCCTTATGGTGAAATCCCTCATGGGAAGATGCTTTGCGGAGTCCAAATGGTTAAGTGGTTGAGTATTCTTAGCAGCGTGGTTAAGGAACTCAAGTTTGGTTGTGGAATAATGTAATGAAGATTAGTGAATTTGCAGATGAGACTATCGTGGATGGATAGTACATATCATGTTGTTTCCGGTGATATGTGGTACATCAGACAGTTCCTCACGATCGAGGAGATATGGCTTAGTGAAGTTGGAGAACCCTTATGAGTTATCTAGAAGCCCCTAGAAGGTCAAAAAAGTCAAATTATTCTAGAAGCTCCTAGAAGAAGTTGAATTTTCAAAATGGTTGCAACTATGATTTAATCATGGGTTAAGTTGTTGCAGTAAGAAAATAATTAAAAATAAATTAGTTGCAACTAGAAGTGGTGAGATTTACTATTTGTGGATAAAGTGGATGTAAGTGGAAAAGGTAGTTAGAAGTGGGTTAGCCCCAAAAGAAGGAAGTTGGTTAGAAGATAACCCCTAGATGAAGCTACTTGGAGAGTATAAATAAGAGAGCAAGGGTATTTTATGTAAGAGAACTTTGAGCACATTGAATATCTATTACTTTGTGAAAGGCTCATTGAAGGTACACATTGATACATCTGAATTTACGCAAGTTTGAGGTAGCAAAGGAGGGTTGATGACGAAAGTTTCAGAGTTTAAGAAAAACGCTAGTCTTTGAGGTGCACGTGTGTTGCAGTGGGGGAGGTCACGTACATACGTGGTTTGCAGTGGATGAGGTAGCGTACATACGTAGGCTGTAGAAGAGGAAGTTGCGTATAGCTGAAAAGGTCATGAAAACCTGAGAAGATGTTGGTGCCAAGTCCCTGAAGTCTGAAACAAGTTCCCAGGTCAACATTCTACAAGTTTAGATCATCTATAGAAGTTCTGGTATGGTTACATGTTTGTTTGATGCATATTTCTTCTTATGGTATGGTGAATGCTTGAAGCATTTTTGGTATGTTTATTGTGAGATCTGGATATGGTATATGTTGGTTGGTTCGCTGAGTAAGCATCATTATGATGTATGTTACAGTTTTGATATGGTTGAGGGATATCTATGTTGTATGATGATGTATGCATGAGGGAAATGCATAGGTTATTGGAGATGATTCATTGATGACATGGTACATATGGCACAGGTTGGATGCAGTGTTAGGTTACAAGTGGATGTGATAGAGGCAACAAAGTTCATAGTTGCAGAAAACTAGAAACCCTAGTTTTCTAAGGGTGTACGCAGGTTACCAGAGGACAGTTCGCGTACATACGTGGGATGAAAGAGAACAGTGGACGTACATACATGTGTTGCAACATATACAGGTCGCGAACCTGTCGAGAACATTTGACAGATTGTTGTCTGTCTACAAGTCGGGTCTTGTACTTGAGGGTTGGATTCCTCACATCTGAGTTGGTGTTGAGATTTGCAAAGTGGGTCTTGTATTAAGAGTTGGTACTCTCTTGGAGTTGGTGTTGCTAAACCCAGATATTGTAGTCTTCATGTAAACACATAATACAAAAATCTTACACATATATCTGGCATTCTTTGTGTTCATTACGGTGATAGTTTTATTTCTCTATTATTGATGTATGTTGTTGATATATGCAAGTAGCTAATTGTGAATGAATAATAATGTTTTAAGTGGTTGCTAAATAAATTTTTGAAAGAAGTGTAAAAAGAGCCACACACTGATTCACCCCCCCCTCTCAGTGTGGTCGGTGTGTACAACATGACCACTCTATACTGTGCTTTGCCCTGGTTACAATGGAGATCATTTGAGCATGTAAAAGATTCCAGTACAATCACCATGCTGGAAATCTTAGCTATAAATATAATGTCACATAGATCCACATTGTATTGATGTGTGGATATGTTTTTTCATCTTGTAGCTCCACTGTGTATTTTTTGTGGCTGCAATCAGTTCATGTCATGGAGGTATGGATCCACATTGTATCTTTGGTGGCCATATCCTTAGTTAATATTTTCAAAGATCTACGGTGTATTGGTCGATGACCATGCTTTGAGTCAACTCATATTCCAAGCATAGGTAGGGCCGCCTCAGGAATGAAACATAAATTCATACTGTTTGATGGTTGTTTGCAGCTTCTACCAGGTTCTCCTACTCCAGCACCCTTGCATTGAAGAATTTGTAAAGTGTTTCAGCCATCAGTTTCTCTTTTGACCTCACACTTTAGGGGGCATCTGTCATAGATCAAAATGCCACACTTAAGTGTCACAAGTGTTGCAAAGTGTCGTATGCACCTTGTTAAGTGTTGCATGCACTTTGTCAAGTGTCGTATGCACCTTACCAAGTGTTGCATGCAATTTTACAAATGTCACAACTCGTTGACACCATGAAAAACATTTTCCATGATCCCCAAGTCATGTTGGAGGAAGAAACACATCATTTCAAGGTCAGAAACATGATTTTTACTTGAAAATTCGACCATGTTTTGGGCATTTATGAAGGGTGGCGCCATTAGACTCTGGAAAAGCGTGGAGAGAATTATGAACCATTTGACTCTGGCAAGGCATGGCCAGCACATAACCTCGTGGATCTGGTTCATAATGATTTATGTTGCATTAATATACCTTCACTGGTAGGTGCAAGGTACATTTTAACTTTTATTGATGATTTCTCTTGTTTCACATGGGTTATTTTCTTGAAGAACAAGAACCTTGTCTTTGAAAAGTTCAAGGAGTTCTCGGCCTTTGCTGAAAAGCAATGTGGCCAACCCATCAAATGATTTAGATCAAATAATGGTGGTGAGTATGTAAATTCACCCTTTGAAGAATACCTGATTCGATCTATTATTGATAGGTAGCGGTGGGTTCCTCACACTCCTCTACAGAATGGCATTGCAGAACAAAAGAATATGACATTAATCTAAATGGATAGATGTCTTCTGTAGACTAAATATTTGCTTCCTCGCTTCTAGGCTGAAGCAGTATATTGTGCAAATTATTTGCTCAATCATATCTCAACTCAAGTTGTTCCTTCCATGACTCTAGTTGAACGATGGTATAGGAAGAAGCCTTCAATCGAACACCTTCTTGTGTTTGGATGTATTTCCTAGGCTCACATTCCCGATGATTTCCAAAAGAAGTTGGATTCAAATATTCATGCTTGCATCATTATGGGCTACTTTGAAGAGTTGAATGCCTATCGATTGTTTTATCTTTTCAAACGACAAAACATTGTCATATAAAACATATAGATTGATAAGAAGTCTTCGAGCATTAAGTTGTTGAATGCCTCCTATGGATTGTTATAGGATGATCCCTTTGATGTTGTCTTTGACATTGGTTCTCTTGCTCCATACTTTAGTCCTTCGATTGGGCAGTCGAATCTCCTCCATGTTTTGACTAGTTTGTTGTCCTCTATTTCGAATGACCCACCGATTGAAGACTCTCTGACTTCTAATTGACCTACTGAAGTGAACCATAGTTCACCTGTTTATTTCCTACCCATATGGGTTGCTAAGACAATTGAAGCTACCGAACTTGATGCTGGAGATGCCTCCTCTGGATGACAAACTTGAAGTCAGAAGCAACATGCCAGCATTGCCTTGATGACTCGTGTACTGGAAACGTATGATCTTGTTTCCTACTAAGATGTTGAAGGATGACCTAAATGGGAGCAGGCCATGAAGACAAAAATTGATTCTTTGTTGAATAATCACACTTTGGATTTAGTTCCTCGACCGTAAGGAAAGAACATTATGAAGTGTTGATGGGTTTACTGCACCAAATTTATCTTGAAGGTGTTGTTGAGAAACATAAAGCTCACCTAGTCATGAAGGGATTTTCTCAACAAGAAGGTATTAACTACACCGATACCTCTGGTCATGTCGCAAAGATGAAATTTGTTCAATTGATTCTTAACCTTGTTGCTCGCTTTGGATGGCAAATCCATCAGATGGATGTGAAGAGTGATTTCCTTCATGTAGCCTTGTCTGAAGAATTTTTCATGGAACAACCACTCAGTTTTGTGAAATATTGAAATATGGTTTGTCGACTCAAGAAGACACTTTATCGTTTGAAGCAGGCTCCCCAATCTTGGAATGCTAAGATCGACAATTTCTTTCTTCAACTTGGTTTCAAACTTCGTGAATCTGATCATAGATTGTATGTACTCCATACCATTGGAGACACCTTGATTATTGTTGTATATGTAGATGACTTACTCATTACTGGAAATAATAATGTTCTCATCCTTCGATTAAAGAAAAATATCGTTCACTCCTTTGACATGACAGATCTTGGTACTCTGCATTATTTTCTGGGTCTTCAAGTATTGCCACTCTGTGACGGATTTTCATTTCTCAGTCTAAATATGTTATGTATATGTTGACACATTTTACAATGGTTGTTTGCAAACCTTGTTCTACTCCTTTTCAATCTGCACTAAAGCTTACAAAAACTTGTCAACAACCACAGTCGATGCTACACTCTATCAACAATTGGTTGGCAGTCTTATTTATCTCACTCATAGTCAACCTGACATTTCCTTCGTTGTTAGTGTGGTTTCTCAGTTTATGTAGGACCCTAAATAAATCCATTGGAAAGCAGTCAAACGAATCGTTCGTTATTTTAAGGGTACCGCTCATTTTGGTATCAAATATTGTCGAAGTTCATATTTTCTATTCAACTTCACCAACTACGAATGGGCTCGCGACGGTGATGATCGGAAGTCCACTTCTCGCTATGTGTTTCGCTATAGAACTAACCCTTTGGTGTGGTCATGCAAGAAACAAAAAGTAGTCTCTTTGTCGACTACAAAAGCATAATCTCCTAGCATTGTTCAAGCAGGTAATGTCGCAGTATGGATTCACCAACATCTGGGAGAACTTGGCATTCATGTTCATACCTCGACTATAATCTATTGTGATAACCAAAGTGTTATACAGGTTTTTGACAATCGTGTTTCCCATAGTAAGATGAAGCATGTTGAGCTCCATGCTCACTATTTGATATAATCGGTTCATGAGAATGTTGTCTCTCTTGAATATTGCATAGTAGATGATCAGGTTGCTAATATATTCACCAAAACTTTATCTCAATCCATATTTATCAATCTTTGCATGATGCTTTGGCTTCAAGAAGTTGCAATTATAGGGGGGGTGTCATAATGACATAATTTAACCTCTTAATCTCCAGAACTATGTGTTGATGGGGGTGTTAGCGTCAGAAGTCACCCCTGGATTGCAGCAGGAGCAGAGCCCGACGCCCATTAGTTTGTGTCACGATTTGTTTAATGGGGTGATCGATTGGAAGCCAACTCAAGACGGTGTGGTTCTAACTCCGAAACTAGGCCAGGTAGGCGTGGGCAAGTGAGGTCTTAATCAAACTTCAGACAGTAAGTTGTAGTAAGGGTGAGTAGGGGGAAGACTTGTATCAGAGAGGTGTAAAGGTCTGTCGTAAACATCAGGTTTCTAACAGGCTGTGAGAGAAGACATCTAAATGCAAGATCTTCTTGCATTCAAATGCAAAACGCCGAAGAATACAACAATGCAACAATAAATCCTTTATCATAACATGATTGCAATAATTCGCATGAATCAGTCGTTCACGAACTCTCTCAGCATAAGATGAAAATTAGATGGAGTAAGAAAGACTGACTGTCATAAAACAAGAAATCTCACATACAGATGCATAACTAGAGAACTAGAGTGTGTTAAAACTTTACAATCGGGAGCTTCGCTCTACCATCGATACTTACAAAATACAAAAACTGAGCCTATATACTCAGGAAAATTCACCTAACAGAGGCGTGCCCAGTCACCCAGGGCTCGGTGTCTTTTCAGTCAAATTCATACTGAAATCCTTCTTCACGCGCCACCTTAACTGCGCATGGCTCCTGTAAGGAGGGTAGCTAAGCCATTAAGTGTCGAGCTAGCGTGTGCAGACTTCTCTGTCTCTTCGAAGACTTCGGCATGGCTTCTTTGGAAAAAATGGTACACAGGACCCCTTCGAGCAGACCGCTTGCCAGACCCTCCATATCTCACACTTAATGNAATGAACGAAGGGAGGTTTCAACCACCCGTTCATGCCTTCATTTACTCCAATCGAGACACAGGATTGAGATCAGATCCGATGGTGCATGGAGGTCGCGATGATCTCCTCTGTAACTGAACTCAGTGCCTTTGGCCCCTCTTGCACAGCTCTCTTTGTCTCCCAAGTGATCACGGGCTATGACCCTGTGCTTACTCCCAAAGGTGTTTTCGGCGTTCGCGGATATGAAGGGGCTGATCCATGCTTCTTGAAATCGCGATGAGCGAAACGCCGAGACGGCTTAATCTAGCGCCACGCATCCTTCAAATCTGGCGGTCCTATATTCACCCGACGCTGCTACGGGCCCCAGGTCCTGGACTCTCTCGTCGCTTCGCGCATCGGGGATATGAGGGAGTTGCTTCTTGCACTTTGAAATCGCGATGGGCGAGAAGGCGGGGAGCCTAATCACGCACCAGGTGTCCCCTTTAGATGGACGACTGAGACTGCTCCTCGATATTGTGGGCTCGCCTTTGGGCACTTTCGACGCTTCGTGCATCGAGGCTGGGAGGAGGCTGATCCCTGCTCTTTGAAGTCGCAATGTGCGAAGGGGCGATAAAATCTAATTGCACATCACGTACCCCTCTTTTGATCGGACGGCTCGAAACACTTTCGGCGATATTGTGGGCTTGTCATTAAAAGTTCTTTTCCTTTTGCGATTCGCGAGTTCGTGGGTCAAAGACCCTCGGCTCCCTTTTCTAAACTCTCTATCCTCGAGATGGCGATATGGGTCGGGCCCCTTTTCTGGTCAGCGCTCTCTGCATGTAACCGTCGGCTAGAGCCCAAGTACTAACGCCTCTTGCAACTCGTGGCTTCGCGAACTGGAGTATCGAACTTTGGCATTCTCCCCTCGCAAAGTCCCAAGACGCGATGGTCAGCGAAGGTTGACCCCCTCTGGGCACTTTTCGTAACTCGCAACCTCGCGCAACTAAAAGACATAGTCCACCCTCCGAACTTACAAACCCCGAGTTCGAGAAATAACTACTGCGCTTATACTGATCGCAATTGACGCCCCTTGAAAACCTTTTTGCGCCATACTTAGCGCGACTCGGTTAGCTGCAACAACCCATTAACCGCTACTCTGCTCTGTCGATGAATTCTTGTCGCAGAAGAATGAAGTGCCCGCTCGCTTGATTTTAAGTACGAAAAGGACCTCTTTTGTGTGTTGCGCTTCGGCACCTCTCGTGCAACCTGCAGACCTGGATATCCCTATGCCGAAAGCAAGTAATGTTGCTAACATTAGGCTCCATGGGGGATAGAGTGATCCCTGCGATGCTCTAAGGACTCATTTTGTAGTTCCAGTGCCTAGCTGTTGGGCTATGGAGTCATTTACTAAGCCGAAAAGTAAAAATAAACAAAGAACCAAAAGGACAATATTTACAAATAAGGGAGCCAAGGAAGGCTCAGACAAAACATTTCTTGAGAAAATGGCCATTTACTGGGCTATTGAAAACTTCTTTACCCTCCAAATCCTGCAACCTGTATGTGTTATTTGAGAAAAATTCAGAGATCTTGAAGGGCCCAATCCACAGGGCTTCAAATTTGTCGTGTTTGCCCTTATCTTTCTTAGGAGCATCCCATTTCAGTACCAGGTCTCCTATCTGGAACTCCTCCTTCTTGGCTTTCTTATCAAAAACCTGCTTGATCATCTGCTGATGGTCCTGAATTCTGATCATTACCTGCTCTCTGGCCTACTGGACTTCTACCAGTTGATGAATTCTTCTAATCATGTTGTTGGGCTCTTCCTGATAATCCTGGAAGAATTTCGCTACGGGAATGGCTAGCTGAGAAGGGAAGACAGCTTCTGCCCCATAAACTAATTGGAAAGGGGAGATGCCTATAGATCTCTTTGTGTTCACTCGATCGGCCCATAGAGCGAATTTCAGTTTCGAATTCCAGGCCCCTTTGTTGTCCTTCAATAATCTTTTGATGATCCTTATCAAGCTTTTGTTGGAGGATTCTGCTAAACCATTGCCCCGGGGATAGTATGGGGTCGAGTGAATCAGTTTGATCTCGAATTGCTCACAGAACTTGACTAACGGCTCAGCCTTGAAAGAGGCTGCGTTATCAGTGACGATCTTTCTTGGGCATCTGAATCTTGTGATGAGGTCTTCCAAGAATCCAATAATTACCTTGTGGGAAGCGCTCCTGGTGGGGATGGCTTCAATCCACTTAGTAAAGAAATCTGTGGCAGTCAGGATCCATTTGTGTTGTCCGGTGGAAGCAGGGTGGATTTCTCCAATAAAATCTAGCCCCCATTGCTGGAAAGGTCCCAAAACAACTATAGGCTTTAAAGGCAAAAACTTGAGCTGTTGCTTTCCTGAAAATCTTTGGCATGGGATACAGGCTCTAACTCTCCTACAGACGTCATCGAACAAGGTGGGCCAGTAGTACCCAGCTCTGAGAATTTTGTGAGTTGTGGTCTTCCAGAAATGGTGCCCTCCGCATAGGCCATTGTGAAACTCAACCATGATCATGTTGGCCTCTTGTGGATTTATGCATTTTAAAAACACCCCCAGGGGGTCTTTCCAGTATAAAATTTGATCGACAAGGCAATATCTGACTGCTTTGAGCTTCAGAGCTCTTGCCTTGTTTCTTTGCAGGCCATCTGGAGGCCGCAACTCTTGCAGAAAATATATGACATCCTTATACCAAGGACATCGAGCTAATAGGGGTTCTGTTCGAGGGTCTACATCGGACAGTTGATTCTGCTGGTTTCCTGGACATGCATTGATGAAATCTACCCCCAAAGCTTTGTAATTAGCTTCAGCCAATAGCTTGGCTAAGCCTTGACCTTTGATCAATTTGGTAGGCCTTATTTCCAAGTCAAATTCTAGGATCTTGGCTATCCATTTACTCCTCCTCTCGTCTATGTCGGGTTGTACAAGGATGTCCTTCATAGAGGCTAAAGGAACGTATGCAGTCACCTTTGAGTGCAAGACATAGACTCTGAAAGCTTTGAGAGCTTTCACTAAGGCATAGGCATGTTTCTCCATGATTTCATACCTGACCTCTGCATCTCTTAATGCCTTGTTGAAGAAGGCGATGGGTTGCTCTCGTCCTTCCTCATTTTTCTGCAACAAGACCGCTGCTACTGTATCAAAAGAAGCGAAAGAGAAGATCAGGAAATCTTTGGAATAGTCAGGGTTGATCGGCACGGGTGCCTTAGTCAATGCCCTCTTTATTTGGACAAAAGATTCCCTGGGTTCAACGGTCCATTTCACTTCATTTCCCTTCCTGAGCATGGTTGTGATGTGTTTCACCAGCGTGGCAAAATTTGAGACGAATCTCCTCAAAAAATTAATCTTCCCCAAAAAGGCCTGAACTTCCTTCTTAGATCTGGGAAGTGACAGGGTTTGAATTGCCTCTACCCTGCTAGGATCAATCCTCACTCCTTTTTCTGATACTATATGGCCTAACAACTTCCCTTCTTTCATAACAAACAAAGATTTCTTGGGATTTAGGGAAAGGCCAAACCTCCGACACTTCGAAAAAACTTTTCTCAGGTGACAGCAGTGCTCTTTGTCAGACCTGGAGAAGACTGTTATGTCATCCAGATAGATCACCACAAACTTATCTTTCTCCCCGATGAAGGCTATGTCCATGGCTCGCTGAAATGTCGCTCCTGCATTCATCAACCCAAAATGCATTTTGGCATACAAGAATGTACCCCAAGGAGTGGTGAAGGTCATTTTTTCTCTGTCCTCAAGCATGACCGATATCTGATTATAGCCAGAGAAACCATCAATCATGGAGATCCTAGATGCTCCGGTTACCCTCTGTAATATGTGTTCCATGTTGGGTAGGGGATAATTGTCTTTCTTTGAACTCCTGTTCAGGTTCCTGAAATCGACACAAAGCCTGATTTCTCCACTCTTCTTTCTGACCGGAACCAAATTGGCCACCCATTCGGAATATCTCAAGGGGACGATGATCTGGGACTCTAACAACTTCTTCACTTCTTTCTCCATGACAGGCAGCAACATGGGATTTATCTGTCTTAGCTTCTGCCTAAATGGCTTAGCCCCTTCCTTCAGTGGGATCTTGTGTTCAATGACGGATGTGTCATACGTCTTGAGATCTTCGTAAGTCCATGCAAACACATCAGCAAAATCTCTCAGCAACTCAGTATATTCGGCCCTTTGTTCTGTGGCCAAACTCTTTAACAACTTGACATACTTAGGCTCCTCCGGTGTGCCAATGTTGCACTTGGTTGTATCAACATCTTCATCTGAAACTCTACCCTTCACTGCCACATCATTCCCATCGAACAATCTTTCTAAAGGAAGTAGTCCCCTTGGAATGTGATTGCTAGGTAGTTGAATGATCTAGTGGTTAGCAATTTTATTTAAAAACACCTCAGGGTGAGGGTTATCTTCTGTATCAGGATCCTGATCAATGTGCAACGCAGAAAATTCATCAACAGATTGGAGAAATTTCTCGATTTCCAGATCATCTTCAAATATCTTCCAATGCTTGACATTGTCTGGTATAGAGGGCCTATATTTTATCTCAACATCATATTTGGCCATAGATGGCCGAGGGACCTTGAACTGGCTAGCTGAAACAGCTAAAGAATCGGCCACAATATTATCCTCCCTTGGAATAAAAGAGATATTGAAGGTAGAGAAGAAACTGTCAATTAGGTCCCATACTTCATTTCTGTAATTTCTGAGTCGAGGGTGCTTAGCCTGATAAGCGTTTCTGATCTGTTGGACCACCAACTCTGCATCTTCGAACACTGCTACCTCCCGAATTCCCATTTCCCTTGCAGCTCTCAATCCTAGAACAAGGGCTTCATACTCTGCCACATTATTGGTGGTTTCAAATTCCAGCTTATATGACAGGGACATGGTTTCCTGAGAAGGGGACACAAAAAACACCCCAGCACCAGCGCCTTCCCTGGAATAGGCTCCATCAAAAAACATTTTTCAGACGAGGGTGATGGAGGGAGGAAACTCATTAGGAGTGGCAGGCTGCTCTCTGAGTTCAAGAGGGGGCTCGGGAGTATGAGTGAGTTGTAGTAAACTGGAACCTAAATCAGTGTCTAAGGCAAAAATAGGATGGTTGGTGGGATTAGCTTCATCACTGATTATATAGGACAACTGAGCTTCCCTATATAGCCTCCTATGTTCTCCCCCAAACACCGGGATAGTAGCATAGGTTAGGTCCATCTACAAAGTTCCCCCCAGTCTTTTTATACAAGATCTTGATAACAACATACCAAACTTGGGGGGGACATCAGCCACTACAATATCCA